>JAAEAF010007357.1:0-63725 GCA_011037195.1 Triatoma infestans
GAACGCCCGAAACCGGTCGATGTCCACAAAATGAAGCAGGCTACCACGGAAAATGTATCTGATGCTTTCCAGCTTTGCGGAACCAACCACCACAACAAATAATAAATTTTTACTGTAAAAATTTAGATTCAGTAGTTATTGACAATTTTTTTTTTTTTTTTTTTTTTTTTGTTATAAATCATGACTTCTTTTTTTCAAGCAAATAAGTCAAAAGTCATCAATAATTAATCATCGTTTTACTTTTAACAATTATTTCTTAAACGTTATTTATTTATTTAAAAATGTAAAAACTTTGAATAAACTTAATTTCGATACATTATAATATACAAATAAGGAATATGAATCAGAAATTCGAAAATGCACAGATATATATAACGTTTTATTTCTATTCATTGAGTGTCACCTGAATAAAAACCATTGCACACTATCTGTTGGTAATAAGTGGAAACATTTTTTTTTCTATTTTGTTGGCCTTTTGCGCTATGCAAATTAGCCGAGTAGTTTTTATTTTTTAAATTCAACTTTAAGTGATAGAGAGGGTAATTTAAATTTTTATATTGTTAACTTTAAAGAATTTTACAATATCTACATATAAAGATATATTCAAAATTACTAACCAATCACTAAGATTTCTGTAACATCAAACATTTTTGAAAAAGTAATTATCCAAAAACTGACATCCCACTTTAGTTACTTCATATCACCTTCACAACATGGATTCTTCGAACGGCGTTCAGCCACTTCAAATCTTGTTACTTCAGTTATTGCCATTACTAATTCTTGTTACTATGAACACCTTAGACTCAGCGGAAATTTTGTACGACCTTGCAAAAGCATTTGACACCGTCTCGCATAAAATTTTACTAAATAAATTGCAGGCATACGGCGTCGACGGTACTTTCCTAAATTGGATAAGAACCTATTTAACAGACAGGTATCTCAGAGTGCTTAACGTCGCAGATACCTTAACATCAGTTTTCTTAAAAAAAATGTACAAACAAAAGTGGGATAGAACTATATAAAATGTTTATAAAGTATAAAAGTTTAAAGAAAATAGTTTATAATTTTCTTAAACAGACACATAGGCTGTTTTTAAATGGTTTATTTGGATAGGTTTATTGATAGCCACAAAGGTCTCCTTTGTTTAACTTTTGTAAATGGTTTACAAAAACGTTAATTACAACAGACTATTATGGCTATCAATAGACGCCTAGCCAATAGAACATATAAAAATATTTCATAAATGCTTTAATAGAAACAATTTCTAATATTATTAAAAATTCTTTTTTTACATAAATGGATATAGAGCTATGCAAATTTCCCATTTATCTCTCAATTACTGGTTTATTTCAGGAAGAACGACTATAAGTTTTTATATCGATTGCAGCCAAGATGATGGTTCTATGTTGCACGTTCTGCCCGGATGCCAGCAATATTATTCCTGTAAATCGGGGGCAGTAAAGTATTATCAGTGCCCTCCTGGGACTATCTTCAACTATCAGTTGAATGTAGGTTGAATTGGTAATATTTTCTGTTGAATCATCATATTGTTTACTGAACAAGTATTTTTACATTAAATTATTTTGGTACACATTAAACCTGTAAAGTATCAAACCGCTTTCTTTACACTATACTGATGATTTCGTAGATCCAGACTGCAAGAATATATTATAAACGTCTAAAAGATAAATATCACATTTAAAATGCACTTGTGAAAAATTTACTTAAGACTTTTTGCTATCCTATTTTGATTTTTTGTTACAACTTTGGTTCTTGCTTGGTTCTCAAACATTTTGTTCTTAAAATATAGCTTTCAGAACAAACAAACACGATGGATATATTAAATATTGGTCAAACGACATAACAGTGCAATGATGTTTCCTCTTCTTCCTCGAAAAACCTACAACGGACGCTCCAGAAACAAGCCAAGCAATGTTTGAGTGTGTTTCGAGCCTACAGTGACACCTATATATCACTGGTTAGCCCAGTGACAATGGCTCTAAGGTCTTTTGCTGGACTAGTTTGCAGTTAATTAAGAAGCTGTTGATAAACGATTCTTCTATCTTCCTAACGTCAACCTGTTTGACTTGGACAAACCAACCGGTCACATGGATGAGAAGTTTTTTAAATCTCTACACAATACTGACTTCTACCTATCTTCATATTCCTACACATTAACAATTACAAAGAACAAGAACAACACACTAATGTAAGCAATTACATTAACAACATGTTTTCGGTAATCACAAGCGAAACCAACGGCCATACACTTTGACTTCCGCTTATATGCTGTACATTTACATTCAACTTCATACTATGTTTAAACAGTGCATTCGATATACAGCGTAGATAACCTACATATGTACGTTAGATATTGCTCCAAAGCAATCAAATCTTTCGTTAGAATTTCAGTTTCGATAGGTGAGGCTCAACGTGTTAAGAATGTAAAATGTATAGAACATATAAGCAATTTTGTATTAATTTATTGTTTGGAATGATTATTAAGAAATAATTAAGATTTTTCAAGATCTATACCAATATATTTACAATTCGTACATGTATTGTACAATTAGTAAGCGACAGTTATTTATTTACTTTCTCTTATTGCTGAAAGAGAAAGTATAACAAACATATCAAATTTTTGAAACTAATTTTTCACTGGAAATAAAGGTTTGAGGGCCTTAAGTAACAATTAACACTTTATAACTAAAAGTGGGGCTACACAACTATATTGCGATGCGAACACACAGCGTTCTGATCAGTCTGCGAAGGACATAACACTAACTTACAAAATAAAATACTTTTAAAACGATCAGCTGGTCATTTAGATTCAAAAAATTATCTTCAAATGCTACATAAATCGTTAAGAATAATAATTCTAGCCAAAGGCTACTGTCCATAGATACGAGAGTTTACAATCCCTAGAGAATCCACTAGTATAGATTCTGCCAGAATAGTGAGATGAGAAAATTGGAATGAACCGCAATTTATATTCCTTTTTTTAGGAATTCTTCACCAGAGGATCCCATACTTTATTTCACTCAAAATCCTAACTGAGAGTGCGACTTTATTTTTTTTTTTCTAGTTTTTACGTTTTCTCTAAAATAGCTGCAAATATTTTCTTTAAACTTACGTTGTATTGAATATCCAGCTTTGTTGAAAATTTGTAAATTAGAACGGGGGCAATAGCTGTAAAATCAAGTCGTGTGGAAACAAGGTTTTTTTTTTTTTTTTTTTTTTTGTGAAATAACTCCTAAGAAATTACTCATTCAAGACTAAGTCTACCAATTTTTTTTTTTTTTTAAGCTCCATATCTAAAATCTCCTACAACAGCTTAGTGAATATATATCTTAACTGAATTACTTTGTATAAATGCAAATCGAAACTTCTTTCGAAAACAATATTTAAGAAAAACCTTATTTACGTTGCTAACATATTAGGCTTTAATAATTATGTTAATTAGCAGAATTAATTTTTATCAACACATTATGTTCCTCACTGTTTTAAAACTGAAGGTAGTCTCATTATTTAAGTATTTAAAATTCATTTAATGTTGTTACAGAAATGCAGCACGAGTGGTAGTTGCTATGAACTAGTGTGTGCTGGAAGACGAGACGGTATATATGCAGATACCACGGAAAATTGTACAAGATATTATAATTGCATTGGTGGCCTTATTCAAAGTTTGCATTCATGCCCATCAGGTACGATTTTTTCTAATAACCAATGCCGGCCAGAGCTACGAGCAAGATGTGAACCCTTGGAGGCAGCACTTTCTCATCATCAACGCGATTTATGTGAAAACAGCTTGGATGGTTACCATGCTTTAGCAGATTGTTCTGCTTATGTACTTTGTTCAAAAGGAGTTGAAAAACAAATATTTGTTTGCCCTTCTGGACTCATGTTTAATGGTACACATTGCACTAAGAATGTGAATTGTGCTAGTTTTTGTACAAACAAACCTGATGGATATTACTACGATATTGATACAGGCTGTTCAGAATACTTTCATTGCAATAGTGGTATTATATATAAAAGATTTAAGTGTCCATCGGGGACAATATTTAATGGAGAAAACTGTGTGATTGAAACTTCATTTCAATGCCCTCAGATAAATAAATGTAAAGGTATCGCCAATGGTTTGTATTCTGATTACGGTTTAAGTTGTAAAAGTTATTACAATTGTGAGAATGGGCTAACTAACCAAAAAATGATATGTAGTAAGGAACAAGTTTGGAACGGTAAAAAATGTGTACCTGACACACAATTTCATTGTGAAGATCCAGTGTTTTCAATAGATTGCTTGGGAAAATTGGGTTTTTTTGTAAATAAACTTAATTGCAGTAATTATTTTTATTGTAGTTTTGGTATGAAAACTTTACTTGCATGTCCTGATAAACTGATTTTTAATGGCTCAGATTGTGTGGAAAGTAACAAATATTTGTGTCCAAACTTTACAGAAAATTCTTGTGAAGGTAAACAAGAAGGCTACTATATGGACACAGAATCTAATTGTCAATCATATTATTATTGTGCAAAAGGAAACAAGCTTGTTTATGTGTGTCCATTTGAACAACTTTACAATGGTGAAGAATGTGTGTCAAAATTAAGTTATACTTGCCCTTTTTCATCAACAGATTGCCAAAATATACCAAATGGCTATCATAAATCTAATAACTCGAGTAGTGAGTACTTATATTGTCTGAATGGTGTTAAACTGAGCACATTTAAGTGTAAATCGAATGAAATATTCGATGGTGAAAAGTGTACAATTATTAATGAAGATAATAATATATGTAAAGATACAAAAAAAGGTTATATATCTAGTAGTGATTGTAAAACATACTATTTATGTAAAGAATATACAATTCAGGAAACTAATACATGCCCAAATCAATACATCTTTAATGGTAAAGAATGTGTACCAATTGAAAAATATAAATGTCCAAATAATGAATGCACAAATTCAGCTGATGGATTTTATCAAGATTTAGAATCAGATTGTCACAAATATTTCTATTGTATAAATGGTTATAAGACCACATTAACTTGCCCTCCAGGTAAAGTACACAATGGTAATTTATGTGTACCTAGAGAAACTTATACTTGCAAATCGAAACTTCCTTCAAATGATAACATTATTTATGTCACTTAAGACTGGTTAGAACTGTAAACTGAATAAGCAAAATTCATTTACATATTCATATCCATGTTCCTAAATTTCCATGGGTTTACATTCTTTTTTATTTATTATTCTTTTTAATTAAATTAAAAGATTATTTATTTAACTCACTTGGCACTTTTAATTTAAAAGGAAAAACGAAATGGAATGTAAACAACTATTAATGGAAGATGTATTATGTAATTTATAATTATTTTCATGTATGTACTATGTACAAGAATAATAATAATAATAGTTTGTATTACACTCACACACACAGGATTAATAATTTATATCTCTAATTTAATATGCTAACATTTTTAATGACATGGAAGCAAGTTGTTTTGTTTTAATTTAGTATTGTTTTATTTTGCTCCCAAGCTTCTATAAGCAAAGGAATATGAAGCAGATCTACTTGATGAATTAATGCAATATTAAAAATCCTCGGAGATGAGAAATGCTACAGAATGCTAAGTGAAAACCAAAAAGGTTCCCTATATTTTAATTAAACAAAAATGTTGCTTGAAAGTTTCTTATTGTCAACAGATGAAATAAATTAAAGTTATCGCTAATAGTTCAATTCTGTTTATAATTTAAATTGTAAAAGCTAAAGCGAAATTTGTCAAATTAACAAAAAAGAATTTGTAATGCAACTCAGTTAATGTTATGATATCTACTGTAATATTTATGCATCTTTCATAGAAATCGAAATCTCGGGCATTCCTTGTTAAGTAGCAATATTTATCTATTACAATTTATTTTCCACTTATCGCATTAAAGACAGTTTCTGATTATATTAATAACAAAATATATTTACAATTTCATTTATAAATAAAATTTATTATAACTATAATTAAATAATGAACATTTGGCCTTATATATTCATTTTCATTGCAACCATGCGACTGCCGATAATACGAATACAAGCTTTATGAATTATCTATCCTATTGCATAAGAGTATCACATCATTTCTAGGAAAATAATTTGCAAAATTAGCTTCTTTGAATTACGTTTTTGATGCAAATTTTGTTATTTCTTAAAAATGGTCTTTGGGAAGTTCAGCAAATTCAGCGTCTAAAAGCAAACTCAGGCTCGCCCTCTCCCGAAATAGCCCTTATTTTACATATTATATCTTTGTTTGTACCATTTTCTTGTTATTGCCGGCATTGCAATTGTATTTATTATTGTTAATCTCACATTTATCATTCATTGTTTTATCAACTGCTGACTTTGTATTTTTGTCCTCGATGTTTTTTCCCATTCGCTTTTTACGTATTAGTTTTTGTATGTTTTTTCGAGAAATATTTTATTTCGATAATTAAAAAATTAATTTCATCTACTCCTTCCGAAGGAAGGGCTAGAAACATCCGAGAATTTTTCTCGATTGCCTGTTTTACAACAATTACAATAATAATAGCCGTATAAATGATATAACTGTAGACAAAGGTAATAAGAGCGCTATTTCGATAAAGAGTGAATCTGAGTTCGCCCCAGGAGCCGAAGTTGGGGAAAATACGATAATTATGATTAAAAATACTACTGTCTAAAGATAATTATGACCGAATTTTCCCTGCATTTCAAATTTTCTTTTCAATTCCTGTCATAAGTGCTGAATTTTTCTAAGCAAATTAAAAATGATTAAAAATTCCTCGGTTCAACAATTCTGAAACATTAAAGCACTAATAATATTAATTATAGAGGGAACCATTGATGTGAATTGTCAATCTATTACTTGCTTAATTTTTAAATTAACTAATTATGTGATATTAAAAAAAAGTTACTTATTTTAAAGAATGATAAAGTTAAATTATTTGGTTATAATTTTCTTTTTAATTTTAATAAAACGTAATTTTGTGTTGAGTGTTACCATTGGGTAACTTCTCTTTTTATTGCGAGAGCATAATATGATTTGTGATCACTCTTACTTGCAGCACTAGCGCATTGTCCGCAACATAAAATGAAAAACAAACTTATTATATTATGACGCTTGTATTATATAAATGATATTTATATTAAACTATTTATATAAATTGAGTTATTACTAAATTGAAAATAAAATTCTGCTAAAATTTATATTAAGTGGCGTTTATATTTTATCGCTTAACACTTTATTGAAAATACCGGAGAGAACAAGTATCTCCGAATAATTTTTTTTAAATATTTATTTAGGGGCCAACAATTTTTTCTCATCAGGTCGCTTTTTGGATAAAGCCTGACTAAGTAGTGCAATAGTAAATAAATTCAAGCTTATAATATAGCCTTATTCCAGTAACACAATAAAATAAAAGTCCCAACTATTCCATATTATTTGAATTCTTCAAATATTATTATTTGTCCAAAGATTTTAGTAATTTAATTTCTTTGTCATTTGAAAGTAAGGTGGTCGGATAAATTATTTCTCTCTGGAACACATATTGCGTACACATGTGATAGACAGATAGATAATATTTTCGTTTTCAATGGAGAAATCATAGGGACAATATTGCAATAACTCGAGCATGAAACAGAAAATAATGGACAAACATAAAACCCAGGCTGACAAAACAATGAGGTACAAAGTGCAAATAACAAGAAATATATGAATCGCGGCCACATACATTTTTTGCATGGCACGGAATCTATTTAAATGCTACTATTCCACAATATTGCTCGGTTATTTTATTTGAATGTTTTAACATACTACTAATTATTATTGTTATTATTTAGGAACTTTTATTATTCTATGTAAACCTGGAAGTTATATTTTTTTTTTTTTGGGAATGTGTATGGGTCCGCAATGCTGGATAACATCTGGTATTTCATCCGTCGTAGCATGCATATATATATATTGCTCCTTACCGCTTCCGCATTTTCATCAATCGTCAGAGCAAATTCACCAAGTCCGTATAGAGAGTTCACTTCAACTTAATGTTTCTGTTACACTCACACTTGATGGTTGTTGAGAGGTTATAAGGTTATGTTACTATGAGTGTGTGTTTAATGTTACTATGTGTGTGTAAAAAGTGGAATTATTGTAAATTACGATTAGACATTAGAAAATAGTGTAAATAAATAGCATGTTTTGAAGACTACTTTATATTTAACTTTTAATAGTTGTTTTATCAAGTCATTTTTATTAGGGGGAGCGATGGGTTATTTCAGGAGTAAACTGTTACTTATAAGAATAAATAAAGTTTGAAGAAAGGCTATGAAAAGTTTATGGACAGTCAAAAGCTTGTACAAGTAATAAATAAATGTAACCGTACTTGTATTTCACATTTTCATTGCCTTTCTTCAAACTTTATCTATTCTTATTAGTACAGTTTACTCCTGAAATAACTTATCGCTCCCCCCTGACTTCCGCACTGAGCATACTTAACAATACTATTAAAAGTTAAATATAAAGTAGTCTTCAAAACATGCTATTTTTATTATACACTATTTTCTAATGTCTAATCACAATTTACAATAATTCCACTTTGTCATTAAACACACACACATAATAACAAACTTATAACCTCCCCACATATATACAACCAGCAAGTGTGAGTGTAACAGAAGCATTAAGTTTGAACTCTGTATACTAACTTGGTGAATTTGCTCTAACGATGGATGAAAATCCGAAACCGGTCAGGAACAATATAAATATGCATGCTATGACGGATAAAATACAAGATATATATTTTTTTTTTGTCCTCATTATGTGTTCTTCGGATAAATCCAGTTATTACTGCTCTTACATAAAAAATAATTTGCTACCTTCACTTTCAGTTTTTCACATGAAGCTGAAAATGTGTAAAAGTTAGGAAAAAAAAAATTCCAAACTGCTAAGCAATAATATATACGTGGAAATAACAAACAGCTTTAAGAGATATTGTAACCAAAGCACGTTTTTTTAAGTGCATTAAGAATAAGGCCTAATTTGTTACTAATTGTATCTTTCGATAGTAGTTTTGTTACTTTTATGTTAAATCAAGAGCAGATTACGAAATGTAAGAAGAGAAGATTACTTTTATTATAAAAAAGTATAAGTGAGTAAAGTATTAATATAAAAAGTTATTAGGAAAATGTGTGACCGAGGTTAATTTTGTAATTATAGGCAGTGCAATATTTGACTTTGAACGCAGGCGGTCACTTGTCTAGGCGACCTTGAAAAATACTTAATAAGGTGGACATTTTTTCAAGCCTACTCTATTAACACATCAGGTTGAAACTATATATCAAATGACAAACAATAAACAAATGTATTCGTTTTTAAGCAAGATAATTGAAATTTATTGATTATCTAATTAATGTAATTAATAGCAAATATAACAAACCAAGGGGCAACATCTTCACAAATTATGGCAAGAAAATAAATTTTAAGGAAATTCTTTGGTCATTTTGTTTCATATTCAAAATAAACAAAAGCAAAATTTTAATCTTTTATCTATTGCCGATATCTGAATTACAGTTAGGAGCGATCACATAAGATCCCAGCAAGCAATA
Source organism: Triatoma infestans (assembly GCA_011037195.1). Taxonomy (NCBI): domain Eukaryota; kingdom Metazoa; phylum Arthropoda; class Insecta; order Hemiptera; family Reduviidae; genus Triatoma; species Triatoma infestans. Next base: position 9,630 of record JAAEAF010007357.1, read on the forward strand.
TCATTATAAAAAAAAATGTAGCTCCAAAAAGCCTCACAAAAATGTTATAATTTATGATTTTTTTTTTCAATTAGAGTACTTCTAACACTCCTAGTAAGTTACAGTATAATGTGTTTTGTTATTATTAGCAATAATTAAAATTATAAAGATCATTAAGTAAGGAAAGCTCTGACAGTATTAACCATCAAGCTGAATTTTAACACACTGACTGCCCATAGCTATTTCGAAAAATCAGTCTCTAATGCCATTTTGATTTAGCTCATTTAATCAAGTCCATTATTTTTTTTTTAATTTAATTTTGAGATACATTCATACACCAAAAATATCTCGTAACTATATGAAATTATATAGAAATGATTAAACATTTGGCGGATTAATTTTTTTTCTGTGCAATTATCCACTTTACCGAACGAAGCATTTATTTGCATTAAAAACCCTTTATTTCTGAAATATCCTTTTTTGATGAGCAAAAGAAAGTCTAACATTCCGACTCCATTCAAAAAATTTAAAAAATGGAAATGAGTTGCTGAGTAGTATACGTTCTCAAATAGAATTATTATTTTGTGTAACTATATGTTATTTGGAATCTGTATGAAGCAACTATATTTTATTCTGGGCATTATGGCTTTGAGTGTAGAGTTTTACACGAAGTAACATCGAAAGCAATAAGCACGAATTCAGGGAATGATAAGGCAAGGCTTATACTCTCGCTGTTTCTGGATCTCGGTATTGAGCTGTAAGTGGTACTTGAAAAAAGGAAGAACATTTAGGAGGTCTGGAATTCGCTGATGATGTGAACCCTCGGTCCACAAAACAAAAGAAGATTGCATAGTATCTTATTGCAATGTGAGGAGCAAGAGGAAGACATTAATTAACCGTATGAACTCTTTTGTACCCTTTGTAGGTCAAGAATCTTCAATGCAAGGAGGCCAATGTTAAAATGTTAGAAAAAAAATCACTTCTCCTCTTTGTGAAGGAATAAAATTGTTACCTTAAAAATACATTGCCTTAATCTTCTAGGCATCCTATTTTCCGAATATAATTTCCTTTAATGTGGTATGGTACAGAATAGAGCACAAGTCTATTGGCTCCTACAAATAAGAAGAAAACTGAATAGCTACTTTAGAAGAACATAAAGTATGATAATATTAAAAAATTTTCGCTTATTAGATCGCAGGGCAGAGATTAACTTGCACTTGAAACAGGCCTGTGATAAAAGAAAATAGGATACTGGCAAAACTTCTTGGGAGATGGAAGTTTTGGTTGGCGTTGAATTAAACTAAACTCTTGAATTAAACTAGAGTTATTTTATTGAATTTTTCATTATTATCAATTTTATAGTTGGTTTATTTATTTAATTATTGTAGTTTAATTAATAAATGAAAGTTAAAAAAAAAAATGAAAGTTTTTAATTATTATTTTGGTTTATTTATTTAAATTAACTTATTTTTATAAATAAAAAATAAACACGGGGGGGGGGGGAGAAAATAATTATTTATTTGACAAAGGAGTAGTCATAAGAAATTAGATTCGAAAAGAAAATTTAGCATCTGAAAGGGAGTTGTAAAAGCAACCTAAACTTAAACAATGTTTTATAAACTTATGTTTCAATCAAGTCAACATTCATTGGTACCTATGTTGATTTTAAAAATGTTTAAAACTAATATTTAATTTAAAAAATAATTTATTATTAATTTATTTTAGCAATTTTTTTCTAATCTGAAAATTATAAAGATAATAATATTGTTATTGTTTTTTAATCTCTAGTGAGTATTTTTAATCACAAGAGATTAAAAGTGCTTCTTTAATCACTGATTTTGTGGGAATAATATTCAAATTCAACTGTTGCAGAAAAAAATTTTTTTGCTACAAAATGAATGGACTATTCCTAATAATTAATCCAATCGTTTAGTTATTCAAGTTGCGAGACCCTTTTGTAACTGTTATTAAAGGACTCTTTATTTTTTTGCCCCCATATCCTATTCCTAAAACCAGTTATCGTATAAATAAAACCCCTGATTTTCAACTAGAACTCTGAAATAACTCCTTTGACTTCAGCAATCTATTGCCACATGAAAATTAATCAAGCTAAATTAAATCGCTATGTACAGTCAACGTGTTAAAGGAATTTTTTTTTATAACTGTAATGCATATTAACAGCAATATTTTTTTATTTTTATAAAAAAATATTTCCCAAAAAATAAATATCAAATTACACATCTCTGAAGATAAATATTAGGATTGTATAAAATATAGTTTACATAAAACTACTACTTTGGTAACATCTAAAACATGTTAATTATTATATGTAATTCCAAAATGATCATAACGCCAAATAATTATTTACATAATATTCCAAGAAATAAATTCCTTTAAAAATGATTTAAATAATTAAATTTCAACAATTAGAAAATAAAATACAATCTTTTTAACATGTATTAAAAGATTTGTGTTCATATAATATATATATAAAATAGGTGATAAATTATATAACAACCATGTTTTTTATATATATATATTATATAATTGATAACAGTATTGCTGTTATTAATAAAATTTTACCTATACAAAATTATATATATATATATTTATATTCCAATATTAACAAACAAGTTCACAAAAAAAAAATTTACTATATAAATTCATTGTTTTATTTTTAGCGAAAATATTGTATATTAAATATAAAGCCCACATTGAAATACACAATAATGGAAACAATTTTTGTATTGATAATATATATGTATTTCAATGGTCCCTGACAACAATTCGTTAATACTGTAATTGACCACTTTTGAATATGTTAAGCTACATTTTAGTTGGAAAAAAACAGGAAAAAATGTAGCTGTGGCTGTACAATTATGATTGTTATAGCGTAAATTTGTATAATTAAAAATAAATAAATTAATCTAACATTGAGGCCGGAAGAATATAGCTTTTTTTTTTCTTTTTTTTTAATTACAATTAACATAACTTTACTTAATTTATTTTGGTTAAAGCGAAAATTTACCAAAATTTATACACAAGTATCAACATAATAATCAGTCAATAAAGTATCACAACTTCAAAACAAGAAAAGAAAAATATTAATATTATTAATAATAATAATAATAATAATGACATAACTGTTTTAAAAAAGATTTTTTTTATTTGTGGACTATAAAAGTTGTGATATGTCCCACAATTTTATTACTCGATCTTGACCAACGGTTAATAAACGTTTCTGTGTTTCATCCAGATCCATAAAGGCAATTGAGTGTTTGGCATCATGGAATGTGGCTAAAGATATATTCCTATGAAAAAAAAAATATACTTTTACATAATTCTTTGGGAAATATGAAATATAATTACTGATATAAATATGAAATTATGTAGGGTTGGTTGGTTGAATTTTCAATTATCAGTAAAAATATTTATGTCTCTGAATTTATGAATTCCTTATAATTCCCATTTTTGTCCAATCAAATTAAAATTTAGTATAGTTACTCGTTATATCCCTACTCTTTATTGGAAAGAATAGGTTTCGTTTTGTTTATCTGACCTAATGTTTTCTCGAATGTTGTAATGGATGAAAAATTCTAAATATCTCCCTTTGGACAATACAAAATGGGAGAGCCATCAAAGTAAAAAATCTTTGATGTTTTCTTTCCAGCAGTGCGGATAATCAACCATAAAATTTCTCGTTTATGCTTTACTCTATAATGAATATAGACAGAAAAGAAACAGAGAATATTATAAGTAATTAAACATAAGACTAACGAAAGGAAATTAGTTAGACAGCTTTTCTTCTTTTATTAGTATAATAATAATAATAATAATAATAATAATAATAATAATAATAATATTTTATTTAAAAATTTTACATTCAGAAAGATTAAAATAATACATAATATTTACAGCTTGGAATTATATCCGTCAGCCAGAGAAAGATGTTACAAACATTTTATCAAAAATACTATTCCTTTATCTTTTATTAGTATATTATCGAATAAGTATTTGTTGATGAACATATTTCACCATACCATAGACCATAAACAGTTTACCCTAGGAAACAATTATTTTCATCTTTACGGTAAATCTAGTTACCTTGAATATACTGCGAGATATGTTTTCTTGCATATTTCTTACTAAGAAAAAACAATTAAGACAAATTTCGTGTGTGATTAATAGAAGCTGGGGAAGCCGAAAAACTTGAAGCCAGGAAAAAAAAAACTTATGGATTAAAAATAACCATAGGTTCTAATTAATTTTTATGAATAATGCTCTTTAAATGAATTATATTTAAATAATTAAACTTCTTTTATTATACCAACTTCGTCAACTGGGGGGCCCAAAACCCTAGATCTTCATTTATTATATCTACCTTTCTCTTTCGAAAATAAATAGAATTATATATTTTATTCTATGATCCTAAAGCCCTGCAAATGTCATTGTTATATCTATTCTTTCAAAAATAAATCCTTATACGAATAAAAGATATATTAATGTGATATCCAATTTCGATAGCCAATCTTACCAGAAATTAAGTTCAATAGAGATATGTTCAAGCAAAATAAAAAACCGCTTGCTTTGAAAATAATAGCGGGTATAAAACGAATATAATTTTGATAGTAAGTAGTACGATTCTGATGAAAAACTAATGAAAGAGTAAAAATTTCACTAAACTAAAATTAGCCTAAAACAGAAATAGTTAAATAAAATAAAAATTAAATAATCAAATCAAATAATCAAAGTTGTCATTTTTTTTTAAATGAAAGTACTGCAGTAAAGGGAAGCTTGTAAGAGGGATTTTTATAATAAATTTTTTAGTTAAAGGGCATCATCAACTGATTGCTGAAAGTTTGTGTTGAAGTAATGTTGCACATTCCCATACAATTGTAGGATGTACAATTGAATAGCTGAATGATCAAAAGTCGCTTCATAGGCTGCTATGTTATATGATGATAACGGTTTAGGTTGTACAACATATTAGTACAGCTTATTAGTCATATATCATCAAAAAAGAACCCTTGAGAAAAGTATCTCTATTACAATTGAAGAGACATTGCGATAGATTTTCAATCGCTTTGAAGAGCTTACAATAAGGCCAAATTGTTAGAAACTTCTTTCATTTTCATTACGAATCAATGAACTAAGTGATATGCAATGAATCAATATTCATGTTGATTACGAATTCTTCATTTGAAAAAGACTTTTCTACTTTATTTTACATGAGAAAACCAACAAGTAAACAAAACTGACAATCTGGTATTTCATCCGTCGTAGCATGTATATTCATTTCGTTCCTGACCGGTTTCGGATTTACATTACGTTGAAGTGAACTCTCTACACGAACTTGGAGAATTTGCTCTGACGATGGATGAAAATCCGAAACCGGTCAGGAGCAAAATCAATACGCATGCTACGACAGATAAAATATCAGATATTATCCAGCAATGCGGACCAGTTACCAGTTAAAACACATACATATGATGATTAATGGAACAATTACTGTTATTTGTGCAATTTAATATACTTTTTATCTGTACAATTTTTATCGTAACTAGAGATCATTTAGATCGAATTTGTAAAATAATACTTGTTAAATAAAGTTTTGTTTCAAAACAATGTTTTTTTGATAACTAATAATTTCCTTATCTTTCAAAGATTTGAATTTGTTCTGTTATGATGTAATTTTGGATAGATGTTTACTGAACATTTTCGACTCCAAATGACTTGAGCGGACACTCTAACGAAACATGATGTTGCGGTTGTGCACCCACAGATCTTAATTTGAACAAGACTTTTGGAAACTTTTTCATTAGTCATACTGAACACCGTCGTTTTGGTGAATGAACGAATTAAAGCTTAAAAATTATTAAGATAAAATATCCGTAAGAAAGCTTGGCCTAGTAGGTGACGGCATATGCAGATTCTGTGGAGAGGCGGAGGAAACTCCGATACACCTCCTCACGGACTGTGATGCCGTCATTCAAAGAAGATTTAGTAGTCTGGGCTGTTACCAGATAGGGGAGGAAGAAATATCTACCCTAGAACCGTCCAGGATCCTGAGATTTCTCAGGGAGTTAAACCTGGAGAGGGTGCTATAGATGAGCTAGCTCATCTTAGGCACCAGGGGGGGGTACAATAGATCAAAAAGAAATGGTCGCGGTACAGAACCCTGAGGAAGAAAAAAAAAAAAAAAAAAAAACGAAATCTTTTGACGTGAATCTGTTATATGACTCTTGTTATGACGGTTTAAAACAATCTGTTCAAAGGGTTATTTGATAATAACAAAAATATTTGGCATTTATTGAACAGATGGGGAGGACCGCAATACTGAAACGTACTTGAGATTATGTTCATGATAGCATGCATTTTTTTCTTGATACTGGCCGGTTTCGATATTCAACCATAATTAGAGTCAAAAATTTTGATTTTTCCAAAAGTAACGTGTAGAGGAGAACACAATCTAAAGATACTTTGGATTTACATTGAGAAAGTTTGGTTCTTGTACTGAAATTCTCTTTCCACTGGAATTTATTACCTATTAAATTATCTAATTATCAATTAGATTTCTCTTAATTTTCAATTAGATTCTCTCTAATTAAATTACTGCCTTCACACACAATTAATAAGATGATTGCAAGAAATAGGGAGTGTTAAGAATTGCGAATCATAAAAGATATGAGGACATGTGCTAGCCTGAAAGCACAAATGTAAGCTCTAAAAGGAAAAATTTCTACCAAATTCGAGTTGTTTGTAAAGACTTATTACGTATGTGAATATAGAGCTAATTTATAATATTTGTACTCAAGAAAGGATCTTTCAAGTAATTAGCTCTTAAAAAAATTTGATTTTAAGGATTTACTAGGAAAATCATTAACTTTTTAGTAACATTTGTTTAACAATTATTCCATTTTTTTTTACATAAAATTGTTTTAATAAAAGAAAAGTACTTACTCTTGTCCCTTAATGAGCGAATGACAAGGTCCACATACTCTTACAGGAAATTCAAAACCTAGTGAAGGAATAGCAACACTGAGAGTGCTGCAAGCATCACACACAGCTCGACCACAAGCTCTACAATGATGCTGACGTATACCAATTGTATGCGTTTCAACCATTGCACGTAAATTCCAAAAAAATGGCCGATGACAAAGTTGGCAAGAGTCTGATTCAATCCATTCCGGAGTCTAAAATATTACAGATAAAAATTTACTTTTTATTTTTATTTTATAGAAGTACAAGCTCAGAAATGAAATAAATATTTTATGAAAACAATTTATTTCTATAATGATCAGTAAATGTGGCATCAGCTATTTAGTGCATTATGAAGAAAGATCGAGGTAACTGAATATAAATTGAACTGTATGAGAAGCATCCACAACATTATTTCAACTGGTTAAATTGCTTATGTAAACTGAGGCCTATCACAGAATTAAAATGAAGGTAAATTTACACTAAAATCAAATTTTCTGGAAAAATTTGATTTCAGTAAAAACGATAGATAGATGCAGTGCAGCAACTTTACATAAACCTGCTTCCGAAAAAAAATACCGAAAAATTGAAAAAAATTACTCGGTAAAGTCGCACTTCTGGCAAACAAATTTTCTTCAAAATTGGTATTTTAGCATCAGAGATGGTATTTTAGGCAAACATTTTTATAATATGGTGACAGAATAAAAAATTTTATTTCAATTTAGGGTAATTTTTAATTTTTTTTTTAATTTAAGGCGCGTCCAACATTTATGGTCATTGGCGCCCGGAGCCTTCTCAGTGCACTGTCCGCCTCCGGAGTGTTCTCTCGTTACAGACATCACTGTCCATCACCAGAAGCAAAAATCTAAGGGGAGCACAACTGGACTCGAACCCGGGTCCTCCGCGTGGGAGTCCAGTCCGCTAACTACTTAGCTATTCCCTTCCCTAATTTTTTTTTTTTAATTAATATAAAAACTGTTCAGCTCCTCAGAACGTACCAAAAATCCATTCTCCTGGCAATATGTTTCAAATAATTTGCGACAGGCCTATAAGTATACAGTGATATGAAAAGTTTAAAACAAATCGTTAGATTTGTTTTAAGAAAACACGTTCACAGGGTCTTGTTGCAAACCTAACCTATAGGAAATGTGAGATAAAACCAGTTCAATTTTTTAAGGAATGCATTATGCACACAGGCCATTGTTGAAGTCTGGTGCTTGTAACTTGGTGATGAACCTGGGATCGAAGGTATCTCCTGCTTCAGCCCTGGCGTTTTTAAATGATTAAGGGTTGAATAAGATTCGGGCGGCACAATAGACCAGTCGATGCTGCCTAAGGGCACTTTGCTTCCCCAAGTGAGTTTAGATTAAAACCTATTCGATTATTAGAATTTAACCAAAAATTTCGTGTCCATGAGATCCTTAACATAAAAGGAATATCAAGTTTGAGCTTTCTGCGATTATTCGTTTTTGGGATATTTTGTTTAGACTAATATACAAAGACACACATTAACAGGCAATGGTTCATATTGAAGGCATCATCCAAAACAAGTATTCTGAAAATTACTAATGCTGTTTAGAAACTTAGACATGATCGTAAAACTTCCATTAAGTAAGAGAAAATAAAAATGAGATAAATAATTTTTAAACACATTTCACACTATTGTAAATAAGATGAAAGGTACTAAAAAAATTTCAGCTTCGATCCATATAAGCAAAAATATTTTATACAAATCAAACCAGGTTATAGGATTACTCCAGCTTACTTTAAAATTTAATAAACAAAATGGGGGATCATTGAAATTATAAAACTTTTTTTTCTAGGATTTCAGGAATCAACAAACAAATTTTTTCCTGATTTCCAGGAAGAACAGTTTCATAATTTATATATTTCTTAAACGAAGCAGCCTTTGCTTCAGAAACAGGGTTCAAAACATTAGGAAATTCTGAGTCATTAAAGTTGACAAGTGTATCTTGGTTGGGTACAAATCTACTGCAATTTTTTTCAAGGCCTCTAGCTAAGTTTTAAATCAAGATTTTTAAACCTAACAAGTTGTAAAAAAAAGGTGAGTTTATTTTAATGCGTTTAATTTTTATTATTACCTCATTTAAAATTTACAGAAAGATTCAAATAAGCAATAACTTACTTCTTTTCTTTGCGCAGTCATATCCCAAAAAATAATTACTGCATCTTCTCCTGCTGATATTAATTGACGCTTTACTGCGGCATAACACAATGCTGTCACCTTGTTCCTGAAAATTTAATTTGTTGTGAGCCTTACTGGTTGATAAATTAAATATTTTAATTCAACATGTATACAGTCTAAATAACAACTTTAAAGAGCTACCTATGTCCTTGGAGTTCGTATGCAGTACCTTGCTGGCCTCCTATATCCCACACGATAACGGTCTGGTCAAAACTACCAGAAAAAAGTCTTTGTTCAACTGGGTCCCATTCAAGTGTTCTGATACTTCCAGCATGACCTTTTAATTTTGTTATTTCACGAATGCCTGTGGGATCCAACTTTAACATTGTTATAACGCCCGAGTAGTCGCCAACAAAAGCATGTTTTGATTGTGAATCAAAACTGTTTAAAGAATTAAGGAAAATTACGCAGTGTATAGATTAAAATATTTATAAATAAGACGTGATCCTTTTCATGCGAGATAAGTCTAACCGTCAACGTTGTCACGCTAAACCAAATTCTGAAGATGGTTGAGTGCCCGTGATTGGTCAGAAACAAGAAAGATAAGCGATTGTAAATGTGAGCAATTTCAGATATCGTCCAGCTTTGCAGATCCAACTATCTATGTCAGTTTAAGAACTAGACAATTCATTTGGTGATGAAACTCCTTTTTTATCTCCTCTCTTCCCACATTCTTTCACTCCTTTACTGAAGTTGATGGTCAGTTTGGTTCCATACAAAATGAAAGAATTTATGATGAAATCAATTTGAAGTTATCCTTTTCAAAATAAGATAAATTCAATTACTAAAAAGTAACATAACGAACCTTCTGGCTTGCTTATTTTGAAAAAAGATTGTCAGAAGTTGGAAAATGGAATGTAAGGAAGCTTTTTCTGGAAATGGTTAAAGTTTAAAGAAATTTTCAACTGATATTGGGTTGGTGATCAATATTTAGATACGCTGTCAAGGAAATATGTCGTATAAATCTTATTGGAATGTAAAAAGTTCTGATAAGAGTATATGCAGTGCTCAAAAATTTGAGAATCCAACTGATAAGAATACAAAAACGAGTACATGATGTTCAACAATGATCATCTATTCAAGCGATAATTTAGGGTTTTTTTTTTATTTATTTATTTTCTTTATTGTCTGTGAGGAGGAATTAAGCCCTACTAATTAACTAAATGAAGAGTAATCTAACGTAGCGTGATAGATAACACAGGCGTGTAAAGGTGATATATGTAGGTTACAAGATCTTAATCTACTAACGTAATTAATAATATACTGTTTACATAAGATATTTTGCGAAGATTTTTTAATTGTTTGGCAGTGTATGTTTTGTGCTGTAGCTCCTGATGATGACTGCTATAGAAGCCGAAACATGAGATATATACATAAATAAAGCAATAAAAAGAATGGATAGCTCTCTTAACATTATTTTCCTAATCTGTACAATTTTAGATTATAGGAGGTTACAATTATTTCATGAGATACCTTGAAAAAACATAATCCTATTTTGATATATATTACAAGTATTTAATTTTTTTTTACATAAGCTAACTTATTTTCAAATATTGTCCAGCAAGCGATCCATCCATATTCATCAGTTACAAGTTCTCTCTTATGGTTACTTCTATTTAGAATTAAAAAATAAAAGACAATATATACCAAAACGCTCTTAGTATAGACCTGGGAGACTATCTGAATGATGGTGTTTACCCAACCCTTTAATTTGTTTATTTATTTATTAATTTTTTTTAATTTATTTTATTCTAAACGGAAGTAAGAACCCAATAATAAGAGAGAAATTAAAAATGCTAAATATGCGATGGATTGTTGGTAATTAAATATGCTAAATGGCTTGTTAGACAATGTGTGAAATTTAGTCCATCATAGTCTACTCTTCCTTCATGTTACTTACGATTTCAAATATTACGTCGAATAGATTGGTTTGACTAGAGAGGACAGGAAATGTTAATTAACCAAATGATTGGTAAATTTCCTGGCACCAACCTTAAGACACTCGTAGGCAAGAGAATGAAGGATGAAAGTAAATACTTGATCAATTTTAGATTCTTCCCTTTTAAAATCCTAGAAATTCATTCAATAATCACGAACAAAAATTTATTTTAAACATTTTGAAAGAAAATGGCGAAACAGATATCCTTAAAGTTTAGTAATAGAATGGGAATCAAAACAGGAAATGATAAATCTGAATGAAGAATAAAAATTTCTCAAGAGAAAGAGTATTTTTTCATTATTCACATTATGCTTATTGCATTTGAATTTTTTTTTTTTTTATTGGGTGAGCCAATCTCGTTAATCCCGAATTGCAGTTAAGTATTGTACTGTTTTACAAAAAGTTTATGAATTTAAAAATAAATACATTTTAAATTACTTGAAATTTATGCTCAGAAAAAAATGCCTTTTTCTCTGTCCTCAATAAAATATAATATAAGGAAATTAGTGAAGCGCGTATGGCTTGTTTTCGCACTCTATCACGCCTCTTGGTTCCGCACTCTTTCCTGCCACTTGGCGTAAAAACCTCCATTTCTTGAGCCTGCAGTTTAGATTCATGCTTTGTTGTGGTGGCCCAGGACTCGCACTCGTAGGTCAGGATAGGCAAGAATGTGGACTTACACAAAACCAACTTGGTTTTATCGGAAATCTATCTTTTTCCTAAAAATTTCTATTCACAGCACAAAACATTCTGCCTGCAGCTGCACTTCGGATGTTTATCTCTCGGTGGATTTTGCCATCCTCGCGAAATTGACCCCTAAATACTTAAAGGCATCGACTTATTCTAGTGGTTCACCTCCCAGCGAAATCTTATGTGCCACACTGCGCCTGGACACACCATAGTTTTGGTTTTTCCTCACTGATCTTCCTATTTCTTAAATTGAGGTGCCGAGTGAGGTGGTTGAGGTTAAACTACAACTTCTCACTTGAATCAGCTAAATGTATCATAACGTCAGCGTAAGCCAAAATGTTGATGTTGACCGTTCGCAAGTCCAATGACCGATTACATATTTTTTTGTCTCGTGCAGCTTTTTCTAACATCTCCATTAGAATGACGTTCAGCAGAGGGATGAAAATGTCTCCTCGTCTCACTTCAGCTGAAGTGGCAAATTCGGGCGATGTGATATTTCCAGTGCGGACACAGTTTCTGCAATCCCTGTAGAGGCTTTTAATCCTTTTGATTAGTTCCCGGTCGACATTTCTTTTTCTTAAAGACCTCCACAGTTCCTACCAAGGTACTATGCTTTGTCTAAATCTACAAAACAACTCCTAGTCGAACTCTATACTCTCTCGCAAATCTGCTTGAGAGTGAAAATTAGGAATTGGGTACTTCTCGCCGGTCTAAATCCTCCCTGTGCCTCATGTAGCTGTCCTCCTACTTGTGTCCTTAATCGAGTCTCGAGTATTCTGCTATAGATTTTCCCAGCAACACTTAACAAGGAAATCCCTGATGATCGCGACTTTCCCTTTATCACCTTTTCTGAAAATGGGTACTATAACAGAGATCATTCAGTCTCTTGGAATGCGACTGTTATTCCACACAAAGTTCAGAACCTTGACAAACGTGTCTTTACCTGCTTTGCCAATATGATTAAGTATTTCTGAAGCGATCGTAACAAATCCTGCTGCCTTCCCCAAATTTCATCTTATTCTGAGCCTTCTTCACTTCCTTTTAGGTTATTATAATATTTATTATAGATTAAAAGAAGGCAAAAAGGAAATCAAACCGGACGAATATCTTTGGCTTTAATTATATACTTAAGGGGAAGAAAAATTAATTGTAATAAATTTAAAGGATACACAAGTGCTGTGCACCAAGCTGAAGTAGGATAAGAGCCAAGATTGCGGGAGGATTCAGAACAATAAAGTTGAAATAATTTGTCTCTAGCAATGGACAGTATCCACTCACAGTCCAAAGCAAAGTGTATATTGGTTACCCGAGCCTGATGTGCTAGATAATCACGCACATGATTTAATCTGTTATAATCTTCCGCTAATTTGTATACCTAAAACAAAAAGTACATTTTATTATAAAGTTGAACTATATGAAAATAAAAATAACAGGTTTATAATTACAAAAAAAAAATCTGATGAGAAACTTTTTCAAGTGTGTTAAACTCTTTAGAAGTGCCCTAAACTTTTTCTTGCTGCAGTTCTTACGAGTTCTAAATGACAAATTTTTATTTAAAGTTTAAATTCTTACTAAATATTTTCTCGTGCAAAAGAAATTTTAAATTCAACTTGGCTGAGGTCTGTTTAGGTTTATACATATAGTGAATGATATAGTACTTTTCAATGTGTAAATTTATAATTTCAATTAATTCTGGTGTACACGTTTCTGGAGATGAACTGTAAAAACAAGCATGGAATGCTAAGTTTAATAATTTATTTATTGCTATTAGTATTATCGTATATTATTTTATTGTGGTTATGATTATGCTTAATAATAAAATACTATAACCATTGATGTTCTTTATTTTGTCTGTAACTAACTATAAATGTAAAATAAGTTTTTCTAAAAAAAAAAGATCTTAAGAAAGAAAACATCTCACTGCAAGAAAAATATTATCCTTCCTTAAACTCGACTTACTGAAATTGTTCCATTGTCTAAACCAACAAAAAGCTGGCGGGTTTCGCGACGATAAAACAAGGCACTGGCAGCTGCTGACATATAATGACAAATACTAGGCCAATATTGACCAGTATCTCGTTTTAACCATACTCGCACTGTCCTATAAAATAAAAAAAACTTATAGTAAAATACTTGTCTTGGTTGGACTATTTGAGCTTGCACAAATATGCCAGCTGAATCAGCACTAATGTTTACACAACCCATGTTGAGTCTAGGGGTTATTTTCCATCACTTTTACCCTAAGCAGATTTATTATTTTATTACAAAAATAGGAGTAAGAGAAAGTAATTAGGTAGTTTTTAATTAGTCAAAAATATTCTTGAAACATAAAAACGAAAGAAATAAAGAATTATTTCCATTACATCTTCGGTAATCTGAGTTCATTGTTAGCATAATTTGTGTCAGATCACATAAGCATTATTTAAAAGTAAAAATCACACTAATTCTGTAATAGCACATTTAATTTAAACATTTTAAGAAGTCTAAATTACAGAAAAAAATTAGTTTTTTCATTATAAGATTTGTTTGACCTTGAAGATGGTTGACAAAGTTACAAAAATGACATAAGCCACTAAATGATTTCGAATAATAACTAGAAGAAATCCTTACTTTCGTTGGAAGAAACTTTTATAAATATCAAAAATACTTTAATAAAAGGAGTCAATAACGCAACTTTCAAATTCAAGGCATGATAAACAAGTAATCGTAAATTACGTTTTATTATTAACGTTTCTTTTGCGTTACAATCCCGTTTAAGCTATAAAAAACTAATAACTTCTCATGAATTTATAGCTGTGAAATGTAAAGGAGAAAATTTTGGTACTTTAAAATCAATAGGATACTAAGAAAAAAGGGTAATTATTCCAGAAAAAATATCATTTAATTAAATTAATCTTGAACTTTCTCACCTATCATCGGAAACGCTTATCACTCCTTCTTGCCCAGGAATAATAATTGCTTGGTTTATGTCATCATTAGATCCTTCTAACTTCGACAGAAGGACTATCTTCTTAGTTGAACTGAATTTGTCCCCAGAAGAACCACTAGCTGGCTTTATTTCAGCAGCCATATTACATTAAATAGAATCTATCATAAAATAACATTACTATTTACGATCAAACCGAGAGGCAGCATTAGCATCTGTATTTACATCACTAGCAATGCCCAATACGACCCATCTTCAACAGATGAAATCACCTAGCAGTCCACTTATTCTAGAAACCTAGGATAAGAATTGAGTTGATTGACAGTGTTGTAACAAATAATTTTCTAAGGCCTCTATTTATTATTATCTATTTATAAAAAAAACTCGTATTAATTTAATAATTAAATGTTATTTGCAATTTTAAAATGCTCAATTTTATTAAATTTTAATTTAATGTAACTAAACAATATGTTGGCTACACTGTTGAATGTTTTTAGCTCTTGTTTGCAGCTACATAAGCGTTTATGGTAGGTTTTGTTTTTCCGCTTCGGCAAGGTAATTACGAAAGTTTTGTGAATTGGTTGCTAAATAGGTTAGAGCTACAGATAAAAATGGTAAGCATTTATATTAATAAATGAAAAATTTTATTTGTTTTAGTTTCTTTTTTTTTAAGCAACCAGCATTAAATGACAAATTTTATTTTTTTTAAGCAACCGGCATGTACATAATTATGTTTCAATAAGTTTTTCATTTTATGTAATTACATATATAGAAAATGTTTTTATTTATTTTTGTTCTAGACGGTGGGAAAGAATAATAAAATGCTGCAACATATTAACTATCGAGTGAGAATTATACTACAAGATTCCAGAACATTTATAGGCACATTTAAAGGTAACAAATCTTTAAGCCTGCTTGGTTAATTAATAAAAAAAAACTAATTGAAACATATTCTATTTTATTCTAGCATTTGACAAGCATATGAATCTGATACTTGGCGATTGTGAAGAATTTAGAAAAATCAAGCCAAAAAATACTAAGCAACCTGAAAGGGAAGAAAAAAGAGTTTTAGGGTTTGTTCTTCTAAGAGGTGAAAACATAGTTTCATTAACAGTTGAAGGACCACCACCACCAGAAGAAGGTTTACCAAGAGTTCCTCTCCCAGGAGCTGGAGGTGGACTTGGTACAGCTAGACCTGCTGGTAGAGGAGTGCCTACGGCAGGATCTGCGATTCAGCCAGGTATGTTTCGGTTTTCATTTGATATTGTTTTTAGTGGCCAGCTTATGAGAAGTGAGTATATTTTGTAATAGGATCCGAAGAGCGGAGAGAAACACACAAATACCAACCTAGTTACTCGCTCCCTAGTCCAGACTAGGGTGAAAAATTGTGTATAAATACAGCCGAGCTAGTCCTACAAGGGAAGAGGTTTTACAACGATTCAGCAGTTTCCTTCACCGTTCCCATCACTAACACTATATCTCTCGCTACTTAATTTCTATTATACGTGTAAAGTCCTGGCAGTTTTTGTGTTTCTCTCCGCTCTTTGGAACCTATTGCATTTTGTTATGGTTATGGAACTAGGAGAAACTATTCTCAATGCTCATAATTAAAAAACATGCGAAATCATAAAAGGGACATGCAATTTTCTTTTTTCAAGCAGTTGATTTCCAACAACTTGTTTACTCCTCTTATCACATATTAGGACTGAAAGCTCTTGGCTCCCTTTATTGATCGTTATTTTACAACGGCTATTTCCAAGGCTGCTAAACATAAGTGTCACATACACAAACCATAGTTACAATAAGAGTTCGAAGGTAGCACATTCTGCATTGGGGTAATTTTTGGAACTCGTCCTTCTGAAACTCACTTCATATCTCGCTTCTCTCTTCAGAATCTAGGACCTAACAAAGGAACAAGGATCAAGTTTTAGTGTTTGTACATCTTAAAGGAGAAAACTTAGTTTATTATCAGTTGAATAACCAAAACCTCCAGTAAAAGGTTTGCCAAGATTTTCTTCTACCAGTAATGATACCTGGTATAGCAAGATTTACTGATAGAGGAATGTCAACTGCAGGAGCAAGCCTAGGAACTGTTCCATTTGTATTGTATTTGGAAGTGAGGTTAGGTCACCATAGAATAGAGTTGGGTGAATTTGAACCTTTTAAGAAGTACTTAATTTAATTCATTCAGATTAACATAGCGTTAACCATATACCACAATTAATGATATATTTTTCCATTTCATCCTGTTTTATTACCTTTTAACTGTAACCTATTAAGCAGTTTGTCAAGTGTTCAGTGTTTGATTGCATAGGATTACAAGGTCCAGTGCGTGGAGTGGGTGGGCCATCTGCTCAAGTTATGGCTCCTGGAGGACGTGGGCAAGTTTCAGCGCCACCACAAATGAGGGCACCGCCACCTGGTATGCCACCTATGATGGGAGCTCCACCAATGATGAGTAAGTGTTTCAACAATTTCTTTGTTTATTTCATAATCACCAGTAAATTATAATCCATAACTAGTTGCTGAAATAAAAAATTTATTTTCATAAAAAAAAAAAAATAATTAACTGTAGTAAAGAGTGGTTTGAAGTATTGCGATTTTGTGAATTTTCGAAATTGATTTTCATCGGAAATCCATGTTTTGAAGCCCTCAGTTTGTAAAATATTGAATAGCGAATAATCTGAATTTGTGGAACTCGTGTGTGTGTGAGTGAACAAATATTTCAAAAACTATGCGAAAAAATAGCAGAAAGCTCCCATTTTATATTTCGTTTAGATAAAACCCTCGCATCTGAATTTGAAGGTTTCGGTCAAATTTCATTAGCCGGAAATGCGACAGAATATTTTTTCAGTTTTCCACTTTCTCGATATTGGTTCCTACGATTTTCTTTTAACATTACTAAGCATACACCTAAAGGCCTTTCATTTTTATTTGAAACGTTTTCTAGGATTTTTGGAAAATTCTGGAAAGCTGCAATTAGGATTTCCTCTAAAATGTACTTGAATATTCAGTTTTATCATCCATATAATACAAAGCATTAAATTCATAGCTAGAATTTCAAGCTTGAAGAAAATTGGTTTACCGGAAGTGCGAAGTGCGTTTTAACAGATTTTTTTTTTTTCTAAAACAGCTCCAGCGATTTTCTTTGAAACTAATAGCACAGACATGAACATAGTACTTTTATTTGAAACATTGTTCTAGAAAAATTTATTTTATGTGTTTCTGAGGGATCTGATTTTGGCCTTTTTGCTTAAATTTAAACTGTTAAGTTTTGATAAGAGGTTGAGACGAGTTTTTTCATTACAGATATGCCGCCAAATATGAGTATGGGCAGAGGAGGTCCACCTCCACCACAAATGGGTGGTCCTCCAGTACCACCAATGAGAGGTCCTCCACCAGGTATGATGCGAGGTATGATTATTCGAAGCAAAATATACCAGAAAGGTTGTTCTTGTGTAATATTAAAAAATATTTATTTTCTTTTGTTTCAGGTCCTCCACCACAATTTTAAATTCAGTCATAGTTTATTATGTATTAGATTGCATTATTTTTTATTGATCATTTCAATTTTTTTTCCTCTGTTTTAACATTTTTCTAATTCCAGACAGAAGAAATGATTATTAAAAGTATAATACATTCATTTAAAGATATTGTTTTATTATAACTGTGAAATAGATTTTTATAATAATTTCTAAATTTAAAATATTTCATATCAAATACTTCAAATCAGAACGTGTTTATAATTGTCTTAAGACTTAGTGAAATACAATGAAAATTTAAAGTAAATCATCTTCAAACTTCCACAACAAAAATAAATGCAAATTGAAGCCATTTAATACATCAATATCGATTAATTATATCAAGAACTTAAGTAAATAGTTTCTTGCTAGGAAAGTTCCTGCATAATTCAGGTTCGATAAATCATTCATTATAATTAGAGGATTTAGCGATGTTGAATCAAGAAGTGGGTGGTAAAAGATCAAAGGTCGAAGGTGGCTAATTGTAGGCTTCTGACTTATTGATGGATCAATCACAGGGCCTAGTCAAAATATCGATGCGAAGTACGCTATTTTTCTTGGCCTGCCCAACAGTTGGGTGAGATTTGAACTTTGTTTGGAAAGAACTGTCGATTTAGTGACCATTTGAGCAAGATTTCCTTAAACAATTCTATCTTGGTGGCCTTACAAGGGATGAAATCTTTTCATCCAATATATGCCTTCTACCTTCTACTGGCATATCCACTCTGTCTTGTAACCTGCTATGATTAGTAAGTATAATATCGTTTGTAAATCTCCTGTATTTTGTGTAATATTGATCTCAGTTACTTGAATAGATGATGGATGACGCCAAATATATAAGTAGTTTTAAGATACCAACTCCAATGGGAAGTTTTTACAAATGCCACTTGTTTGCCTTAATAGATATTGTGTGATGCTGCTAACATCATGCTGTTTCCTGGCTTATAAATAATGCTTCACAAGGTGGCCACTTTGAAAAATGTGTTTCATTGTTGTTTTATCTTATTAATTTCCCGATTACTCCTATTTAGAGGAAGTACTGCAATTGTGTCACCGGAAATACAAGTTTTGAGGTCCCCTGAGTCGGATAAAGAGGTTAAAGATGTGTTCTTTTTTTAAAGTATATTTTTATTCAGCATGCTCCACATTTACATATTACATGCTATTTATGACAAGTCACTAAATACGAATTACAAATAATAATAATAATTTACACGAAATCATCGCAAGATTTAATAGAAACAACTTATAAACAGTCATATAAAACAATCAAATCAATAAAAATAAATTACAGTAATTTGTCAAAGTCTGTAGTTTCACAGCTTTAATAAACTGATTCACATATTATCTACTTACTAGTTCACCTTTTTCAGCGGGCCAGTCATTACAAGTTAAAGCAAGGACATTATAAGTTCTACTGTTTCACGCTCATATTTGCGGCAATCAGTGCTAGGATCCCCAAGTTTGAAGAGAAATTGCATCGCATGTGCGTATGTTCACATGCTTGAACTTTATTAAGGTAGACTTTATTCCTACCATGGTCGGAAAGCACATTTGTCAGCTTGACTGAAATGATGACTTCTACTGCGCGCTATTACCAAAGAAAAAATTCATTTGTGCGCAAATATTTATCGGAAGCCGTCAAAAATTCCCAATACGCTATAGTGTTTTGCTTCAGTGTTCTTGTCAAGCACCTTCGAGAGGCAATAGAATACGATGTAGGGATATTTCTATGCTGAGGAGCTTGTTTAGCTAAAAAAAATTCCCGCCATTTCGTTTCCTTCTCGTCTAACATGTACTTTTATCAAAGCAAAAGCAATTTGGTAATAAATTTCATAGCATAACTGTACCCAAATTGCTTTGGCTGAACTCTCGCCAAACCGAACAGCGTAAGTTATTAAGGGTACCATCGCACCCTCAGCGATACTAACCAATTCTTCAGTAAACCTTCTCTAGCGAGATAATATATTATGCAGCCTTAAAGTTTTTATCACAGATTCTATTTATATTTTCATTCCGGGAATAGTCAGGTTTTCTTAAAAACTTGATGCACTAACGAAACATTTAAAGAGAACTTTTATCTAAAACAATTTTCCGGGAAAATCCGTTTTGTGGAGGGGCGGGGTAATGCTATCCTCCAAATTTCTATTTTAGTTTATTATAATATATCTTATCATTTATATAATATTAACCAGAATTATATTTATTGCTAAAATTTCAAGTTCGAAAAAATCGATTGACCGAAAGTGCGAGTTTACATAATAGATTTTCGGTTTTCTGCAGTTTCTTCATGAATGCACCAATTGGGGTTTCGTTATACTTGGTATACTAACTATATATGCTGAAACCTATCATTGAAGACATATTTAGTAAAAATTATAAGTTTGAAGAATATTTATAAATATTAACTACGTATGTAAATTGCAGTGAGAGAAAGTCGAGGAGTGTTTCATATCAGATTTGTTTTTTTTTTTTTTAAATAAACTGTCAGGTAAAATTAATCGACTAAGGTCCAGAGTTTCTTTTAAAGTAAAGTGTTTACTCGATTAATTCCCTTCAGTGCAAACAACATGAACCGTCCGGTTCAGCACAGACGTTAGGGATACCTGAGATCACCCTTCATAAGGTCATCCAACGATGTTGTGAGAAAGTCCCACACCCACAGATAATGTTAGGATCGACCAAGAACAATAGAAGCACTTCACTGCTTCTACATTGTTCTGATTGTGGAGTTTCAGTCAGTGCTAAAACTGAACGAACAAAGTTCACTGAAATGAATTTACGATAATGATTTACGGTGTTCACCGTGGACCATCGAAGAGCCCATCTGAGTTTGCTAGGTATGTGGACCATCAGGGAAACGTGTTCTTTTAGATGAGTCTTGTTTCTTACTCTAATTACCAGATGTAGGTTACGGAGCGCTGCGCACCATGTAGTTTTCTAAAAATGTGCAGTTTAAAAGTTGCTTAGTGGGGGCTGAGTGTAGATGGGGTTTCTTTGGAGGAAAAGATATAGCTTCACGTATTCAACAGAGCATCACTGAATGCAGATTTGTATGTGGCTGAAATTTTGCAGCAATAAATGACAACCTATGCGCCATTAATTGGCGAGAATTTTACTTTTATGCCAGATAATGCCCGACCATACATTGCCGTCTCTCTTGTGCTATATCTCCAGGCATTTATATTCTGAGATGATCAGCACGCAGCCCAGATTTAAATCTAATTAAGCACCTTTGGGATGAGCTTGGAAAGCGTTTTAGAAGGCGAAATAAACCTCCTGGAGGCTTACCAGAGATATGAAATGCTTTAATTTAATAAGGAGTATGCTGAGAAGGTTGGAGGTAGTTATTCGGGCAAGAGGCGTAATAAGCTATATTTTAAAAAACACGGAAGTAAGAACTTTTATTTGAAATTTAGCTTTTGCTGATGTTGTGGAGTTTTTTGTGCGGTTGGACCGAGAAAATGATATACAAGAAAAGTACTCTGGCTGAACACTATGTATATTAATTATATACAAAGTACTGTAAGGACTTGGTACGTTGGACTAGCAATGAGTATCGCAGCGTGAAAGAGATTGACTGATTGAGCTGGCAGAGTGACGATGTATAATGTCCATTCTTTTCACTTCTAGACCAAAAAAATCAATACTTATTTTATGTCCTCAATCAAAATTTCTTCATTACAATCTGCATTATATGACTAATGACCATAATTCAAGAGATTATTTTTAAGAAACGTTCTTTGCCAGATAGCCTTATTGGTATTAAAGGTAAGTTGATTGTTACTAAAGTTATTATTTTTAATTGTACATGAAATGAACAATGATCATCTGGTTCGACATAACAGTTACTTTTAATTTACATTTTAAGATACAAATTAAATAAGCCGAAGTAAGTATATCCAGATTCATTAAGCGTATGAAGCGATTTAGAGGCATAGTATGGTTACCATCATTAAGACGATCATATGATAGGTGTAGGTAGAGGAAGAATTACTATCTACGGCTAGCAGGCATGCCTGACAGTATTGACCTTTGCTTAAATCATTCAACGTTCCAAATTGTATCCACTTCCCAGTCTAAACATAAACTTGCCACCCAGAATCTAAAACCGCATTAATCCACCGAAATCTCTGTTAGTACGATATCATCATCATAAAATGTCTGAACAATTAACTGTAATGTCTTGTTAATTAATGTTATCTTAACTACTATTATAGCTCGATGTCAATATGGTTTTTCGAGTCCTCATAAACAAAAATAACGATTAAAGTAAAAATTGTCTCTTTTTTTATGGTATCTAAAGTCTCCTCAACCGAAAAATCGGATAAGATTTATGGTGTATTTTCTATTGTTTCAATCTTCTTTAGAGCAGAAATCGAATAAGTGAAATTGTAACTTCTCCTTAAATCATAACATCGAAGAAGAGAAACACATAAAACAGACATTTGAATCTCTAATGTGTTTTATTGCTGACAGCCCGTAAGGCTCATCGATGTATCAATCCAGTAAAGTAAAAAAATTTATTCACGTAATTTAAAGTAGGCCATATTCGCTTGTAGGGAAATTTTAGTTTAAATAAAGAATTTTCGGTTCTTTAAAGCTTATTTCTTTGGATTTAAGGATTTTTTTTTTTTTGGATTTAATCATTCCTTCATAATGTTTTATCCTTTTAAAAAACCATGCTTAATGATTCTCTATTAAAAAAAAAAATACACGACCAATTATTTAATGGTTGCTGACTACCTAGGATAATCTGACCTCGACCACATGTCACATATCAGGAGTTCTTTGTCTGAAAAAAATATATAAAGCTTATTGATTTTGTGTTCCTTAAGCATACTAAGTAAGGTAAGAGTTTCAATTACTATCGATGTTCCTCTTTCATAAATGTTTTCATAAGTAAATATTAAAGGAAAGTAATGCCTGTTTTTCCGGAGAGCTTAATGTCCACCTACCAAATTAGGTGTCGTAGACGGGAGTGGGAAGCACATACTTTATTATCATTTTTTAAACGAATATAAATTTTTACAGTTATATACGGGACTCGATGTGGAGACCGAACAATCGCAAGTCCATGCTTATAACCACTAACCAAATCTCACATGCGAACGTTTTCTCATAAGAAGGTATGAACATTGCTTGGGGGATGGGGGTGGAAAAGATGCCCTGTCATATATCATTTGAATTTATCCCAAGTGATTACTAAATATTTTAAATACTTTAAACATATAGGAAGGCAATCTATTAATGCAACACTCCCACCTAAATTATAAACAAACGTCAAAACTCAAATATAAAATCTTTTTGGAACCTTAATCATTCTGCCACTTCTGATTCTAATTACATATTTGGCAATTGGCTTCACATTCTTTTTAATTGTGGTATCAAATTATAGAGCAGAAGTGCTGTTCTCGCCATTCCCCTTATTGTCGGGTAGTATTCCCAAAAATCTTTCTTCTCTGCAACTTGTGCAAGTGATTTATCCTTCTGCCCAACTAGGTCAGATATACTGAAGTCTTACAAACATAGAAGTGGCCGCAATAGCCACATATTCTTTGCAAAGTTCGTATAGTATTGGCCCCCAAGGGCCGTTTCTAGATAACTTCCAATTCCGACCGGATATGTCCACCATCGTCCGATATGTGACTTTCCCTTTACAGTTCATGCAACTTCGGCTGAACGTTATTTACTGCAGCACAAATCTTGGTCTGGTCTAGAGCGTCGAAATAGCAATGGAATGTACTTTCAATTTCGACAAATATGTCTTCGTTACATCATGTTTATAATTCCAATGTCTCACCATATAACAAGTGCTGTAAAGATAGTTTACCTGCAGGTTAATATCACATTTACTGTGCAATCTCTTCTAGTATATAAGACCTTTGAGAAGGAATATCAACTGCTCTCTCTGTTGCAAGAGGTTCTCTTGCTCCATTGGACAATACAGTTAGTGTCTAAACAAGAACTTCTGGCTTTCTTAAGATGTTTATCAAAGCTTGATTTTCTAAAGATATCACTCACTCGACATCTACGTAGTTTCCAGAGATCACTTAGTGCCCACTCGATTTCTCAACTGAATCCATATTTCCTGAAATTCGTTGGATTTGAGTTTCAAGTTGGCTGCACATGAACGCTGAATAAGTATCAGTACAATAAGCATCTCAATTTGCGTTTGTGGTCTTTTGATCGGTGTCCTGGTTTTAGACAGGAAAAACAACATGTTTTTCTTTGTAAGATCTTTCTTCTCTGAGACATATTACTTTCTCTTAGTCCTAGTAATATAATTTTCGATATCCTGTTTTCACGGAAATATCCGTTTTGAAGTCCCCTGAGTATGTCAACAGCATAACTCAAAACGAAAAATCGCATAAAGTTCAAACTTGATATTCCGTTTAGGTATCACCAATGGGATCCGATAGTACGATATCTGTCAAAATTCCTCAACCGGAAGTACCACTTTTTGACATTGAATGATGTTTTCTTTTTTTTTTACCATTTACTCAAAAATGGCTCTAACCATTTTGTTTAAACTTCGTACATCATCTACAAAGATCATACAAACATCTACAATTTTTATTTGAAACATTTTTCCATGAAAATGCATTTAAAGGCACTTTTGGAGGAGGGCTGGGGTTAGGTTGCCCTCTAAAGTGCATTTGAGTTTATTACACAATTCTATCATCTAAATAATATTAATTGGAATTAAATATTGTGAAATTCCGAGTTTGAAGAAAATCGGACAATCGGAAGTGCGTTTTTACTAAAAAGTATTTGTCAATGTTTTGCTATTTTACTAAAACGGCTCTGTCCGCAAGCGGTATCTGTTGCAAGCTTAGTACTCCATGTACTTCGCCAGGACAGTGTACACAATACACTTGAACTACATACACTCGACCATTTACAGACAAGGACAAACACAGTACACAAACTAGGGTCTCCATCCCTAGTTAATTGGTGTAAGCAAGGGAGAAGGAAAGGATTAGCTCAGTAGTAGGCGCTGGACAGCAACGTGAGGTCCCGAGTTCGAATCCAGCATGCTGCCCTTAGATTTTCTCTTCCTAGGAGTCTCTACAGCTAACTGTCCGGTGAGGATTTTTTTTTTTTTTTTTACTCTGTGCAAGTCTATGTTGTTACGCTGTTAGACAAAAACATCCTGATGATGGGCGAACGCCCGAAACCGTCGATGACCACAAAAAGAAGCAGGCTATCACGGAAAATGTCTCTGACGCAACAATGTCAAATTAAACTTTAATATAATACATCCTTTAAAGTGAAGTATATTTTTTCACAACGTTCAACTACCAAATTAGGCGTAATAATCCTTTATTTAACTTTAATATACTCTAAGATAATGGAAAATAATTTAAAATTAATGAAATACCAATAATTTCTGTTTATTCATCAAGACAAACGTGCAGCATGTTTTCTTCCTTTTTCACATATAATAAGATACCGGAAAGCAAAACTGATCTGGAAAAAAGTAGCTAATTGGGATTAATATGCAGTGCTTAATTGGGTAATTGATTTCGATTATTAGTCTATATTCGATTTTCACTGCCGGCGTTTTGTAACCTGCATCGACAAAGGAAGGTTATTGGAACTCGTGTGTTCCTGAACACAGTTGTTGATTCGTGCTTAAGTTAAAAAGTAAATAAAATGTACATGTAGGAAGTTAATAAGGATTTCTGGACTGAGATTTATTAGCTACCTTTACTTTCTTCATCTACTGTTCAAATTTTTTCCTTGTTTTGTGCGTTTAGAACTGCGGCATGGCAGATACTGAGGAAGTTATATCAAAAAAGTAGGATTGTGCTTATCCATTTTTTATTTTTGAAGTTGATATATTGTTTTAAAATATGTTTTAATCCCTTGGCTGGTGCAAAAAGTTTTTCTGACTACTTACTTATTTTCATTTGATGGAAATTATTAATATTCATTTTTTGAAGTTACTAGTAGTTTTTGATTTCATTTTAGATTAATATTATTTTTGTGATTTCTTTTCAAATCACATTAAATAAGTGATACTTTAATTATATGTAATGTTTTGCCGAAGACCTATATATTATTTATTTAATTCGAAGAGTAAGTTTATCTCACAGACAAATTCTCTATCAACATCATATATATTGAGTAGGTTAGTTAACTGTTTGCTCTTTGTGTAATCAACCATCATCTCAGTTTATCAATTTTATTTTGTGTGACAGTGAATTAAAGCGCCGTTTAAAAGCCGAGCAGAAGGCCAAAGAAAAAATTGCGAAAGAAAAGGCAAAGCCGGTAGAACTTAAAACCAAAGAAACTAAAATTAATGAGGAAGATGTCAGTCCTAACGTAAGTAACTGATAATTACCCTTATTTTATTTATTTGAATGGTGTCTTTATCATTATTATATTTTTTTGCAGGAATACTTCAAAATCAGAACAAAGGCCATACAGGATTTTAAAGCTGCCAATTTTAACCCTTATCCTCATAAATTTCAAGTATCACTATCAATCGAGAACTTTATTGAATCCTACAATCATTTAAAGGAGGGAGAAATATTAGAAAATGAAAAAGTTAGCGTTGCAGGTAACTGACCTAAAATTTGAAAATAGTAGTCGCTTTTGACTTACTTATCTGCTGCTTTTGGAAACAGATTTTTCTATTCAAAGAATTACCCTCAAATAAATAGAGTTATTAAGGCTGATTATCAACCAACTTCAACTCGTTCTTATTGGGTCTATCGTAGCCTTCATTTATTTGGATTATACTTTCCCGTCCTGACTTTTTGATTAGAAGTAGCCAGGCCAGCGAATCTGCATTAAACTTGTTGGCATTAATTTTTCTTCTTGAACAAGTAGAAACAAAAAACTTGCAAAGGCTATTTGTCTTATACTAGGCCCAGATGTTTATTTGTATTTCATGTTTTATAATTTTAGTGTCGTACAAACTTCTTAATATTCGAGAACTCTACGCTTTTGGATTAGTTCAGCATTATCTACACTAGCTATTAAAAACTTCATTTGCTTTTTTGCCTATGTTAATTTATTGGACTGCTCGAAGTCGAATGGCTGACCGCCAGTGACTCGGCATTAGGAAGTGATAATGTAGCATTTAGAACTTCAGTTAATGTCGAAATATCATTGTGATGGCTCTTGAAATGCTTTTCTCCGACAATCTGCCTCATTCCTATTAAATAGCACATTTTGCTTCTTACTTTAGTTCACACTTACATCTGGAATTCCAGATGATAAAAAAGTCCGGTTAAGCGTCATCATAATAGTCGCCTAGCAGTTATTTTCTAATATTTTTTCTTCTTTTCTGGTTAGACAAGATTTGGTGAGCTTACAGTAAAGGGAAGGAATTACCTCAATATTTAACTTCGATCACTGTGTTATCAGCTTTAAAAGAGGAGTTGAGGAATATTATCATGAAGTTCGAAAGAAGTTTTAAATTGTGATAGCATTTCTGAAGCTAATTGCTAATAAATAAAGTGCAAGACATTATTCAATACTTATTAGCATTGTTCTGAAAAGGTACTATTTAGAATGCCATAGAATTTAGCTCAAGAATTTCCATTATAGTAACATTGTTCAGCTTTTCTACTTTTTTATTTATGAAACAAAAAAAGTAAAAAGTGATCGTTGATGAATTGTAAAGGTAATGTGTTTATTTTGAAAATAAAATTAGAAAAAAATTATTTTCAATAAAATTTTCAAAATTCGTTGGATTGAAATATAGATATTTAATATTGTGCCTAGATAATTAGCGCTTTTTCTTTTACTGCTTGATTTCTACTGGCCAATTGATTTTTATTAAATTTAACTAATAAAGAGTCGGAGAATCCACTCTCAGTCAATGGTTAGTATCAAATTTTATAACGTGTAATGCAGTATTTCTTATCAATGACAGAACACTATATTTTCCTAAGTTAAGATTTAGGCTACCTCGTATCACACACTTTAAACATATGTTTAATATAATTTATGAGAAATCGGAATATGTACAATTACACTACCTGACTCAACCGTCAGTAATTAGGTATGGTTCGGTGCAGCCCGAAAGATTTTCCAGAAAATATCACTGAAGTTTGTCAATTTTTTTGTATCTCTTCCAACCACATATTTGTTCCACACAACACAATACCGCGCGAGATAAAGCAGCCCTGAACAGCCTCATTTTGGTTTCAAATGCTATGTTACCATCCCAAAGTACTAACCCATGTTAATTATTCCGTGTTTTACTTTACTTAACTTATCTTACACAGATGATTATTAAACTTAAGGTTAGACGTGAGTTTGATTTCTATGTAATTAAAACACCTCTCTTTCTTAACTCTGAAAATAACATTTTCCAAATTAGCATATCGATCGCCTAGATATTTGAAGATCAGCCTAAACATCTTTGATTTCGCTAAATTTATTTTGAGGTTCCAAATCTCACAATATGACTATATCTTCCGTATCATCGCTTTAATGTAATTCATGATCGGTCAGTATGACATCTCGGAATGAGCCAAAAATCTGAATTTGGTGCCTGAAATCTCCATGCCACAATCTAATTTGAATGCTGAATAAAGAGCATTTAGGAAAGGGCTGTACAATATAGGGCTTTATCTTACATATGTATACTGTTGTTTGACTCCAGAACCAATTCCAAATTTTTTTCATAGACCTCCTTTTAAGAACTCCGATGCCAAGTAATTCTTTCATTGTTGTTAACACACTGTTCAGATTCCTTGATTTAGCAATGTAAAAAAGAGCTTGCCTATCAACGCAATTAGAAGTCACCTTGAAAAGTACAAAAAAAAAATATCGTACACCTTTTTGATACATGTGTTTAGGAATTTAAGATCCATAAAATTTTCATTGTTCACCTAGTTAACTTGTCTATTATTTGGAATATCAGTTTAGAGTTAGGAAATTGTATTTAAAAACAAAATTCCTCTATAATTTCCTAAGAATTCTGGGTTGCCCTTTTTACTTTCTCTTACTCCTAATAAGAGGAAGTATTGTAATCCTGCCAAATTTTCGATATCGAGTTTTCACCGGAAATATCCGTTTCGAGGTCCCCTGAGTCCAAAAAAAGTGGTTTTTAGAAAATGATGAGAGTGTGTGTGTGTGTGTGTGTGTGCGTGCGTGTGGGGATGTGTGTATGTAGGTATGTGAACAGCATGGCTCAAAAACGAAAAATCGTAGAAAGTTCAAATTTGATATTCCGTTTAGGTATCACATGGGATCTGGCAGTGAGTCATCTGTCAAAATTACTCAACCGGAAGTACCATTTTACTGAATGGTGTTTTTCACTTTCTTGCGATTTTCTTAAAAATGGCTCCGACGATTAGGGGAGGTGGTGGGTGGGTTGTCCTCTAAAGTGTACTATACAATTCTGTCATCTAAATAATATTAATTAAAATTAAATGTATTGTTGAAATTCCGAATTTGAAAAAATCGGATGACCGAAAGTGCTTTTTTATTGAAATGTATTTTTCAGTTTTCTGGTATTTTCTCGAAAACGGCTCCAACGATTTTCTTTAAACTAGGAATCTGAACTACATATATGAAGAGCTACAACTTTTATTTGAAACATTCTCCTGGTGAAGTAATTTAAGGGCGCTTTTGGGGAGGGGTGGGGTTATGTTTTTCTCTAAAATGCTATCATAGTTAATTATACAATTCTACCATCCAAACAAAATTGATTAGAAATAAATATATGGCCAAAATTCGAAGTTTCAAGAAAATTAGCAAAAGCGAAAGTGCTAAAATGTGCCAAAAGCTTTTTCTGAATTTTTTTTTTTCAGTTTTCGACGTACTCCAACGAATTTCATCAAATTAGGTGCACAAACTATAAAATTTTTCAATTCTCTCTTTCTCTCTCTTTTGGATCTAGGTCCACGAAGGCCTCCTCTATCATCCTTTCCCACTCCTCTCTCATTAAAGCAATCCTTCTCCATATCCTTACTCCCAGACTTCTGATGTCTTCCTCTGCACCATCCAGCCACCTAATCCTCGGTCTTCCTCTTTTTCTCGCCCCCCCCATCTGGGTGCCTATACATTAGTTTCCTGGGGAATCTGGAATATTCCATTCTTATTACATGCCCTAGCCATCTCAATCTTTCCTATTTAATCCATCCTACTAAATCTTGCTCCTGTATAGCGCTCTTATTTCACTTTGAAAACCGGAGTAAGAGAAAGTTGTGTGAGTGTTTCACACCAGATGTTTTTAAAGATGGGAAAACTTTACTTTTTTGAAACTATTTGGGGTTGGACCACTTCCATAGATTATATTAAGTACTTCTACAGTTCTCTGAAGCATAATCGAGGCATTTTTGAAAAATTCATGAGATGCTTGATTATTTTACTTTACATAGAACCTTAATTTCTTTAGAGTCATTGGGCAATCAAGATCAACGTATACAGTACAGGTTCAGCGAATGAAATCTTAGAAGATGTCGATAGCGGGTTTAGTAAAGACTCGTAGAATTTCTAACATCTTTTGTATTGATAATTAAAACAATTAGTTATAATTTTTCTTTTTCCTGAATAAGTTTACTGCCGACTAAAATTCTTTACAACTTCTGGTCTTTTTATGTTATCTACAATATTATTATAGTACTTGAAGTACTATAATACTTGAAGTTGAAGTTAAAAGTATTTGTAAAAGATTTTTTATATAATTTTAAACATTTAAAAATCTTTTCCTCAGTCTGGCCCATTCGTTATCGAACTAGGGTTCTCTAAATTTTTTACTTATATTTACTTTTTTGTTTCCTAAATCTGCAGCTGATTTTATATATTTCATTAACATGTTAACACCTCTTGGAGTTATTTCTGGTAACTTGGAAATTTTACCTTTCTCCATTTCTAACTTATTTTTTCATTTGGCAATGGCCAGAGGGGCCTTTTAAAAAAAAATATCTTCTTTCGCTCTGCGTTTAGGGTGCTATAACCCTTCTTCAGGAGCTCCTTAGGCTAGAAGGGATTAAGCCGAATATGGCTTTTTCCCATAATATAAATATGTGCATTACAGCAGAAGATGTCGATGGTGAGTTTAGTAAAGGCACGAAATAATTTATAACATCTTCACTAGAAAATTAAAACCATTTATGTACTTTTTAAATCAGTCAGGATATACAACTTAAATATGTACATACGTAAAAAGCTCCCCAAAGAAGGGCACATGGTGCCCAAAACGTAAAGTAAGTAAGGAATTTTTTTTTTTTAAGAGGATTAGATTCAATAGAGGATCCGCAACATTGGATATGTACTTAAGTAAATTCCATTTTACTACAGAAAATTATTAAAGCAAAATTTTAAATGAGAATAAGACCCCTTTAATTGTATCAGACAAGTTTTTTATCATTTTAATTTCTTTTCATAAGTTTCTAAGCTTAATTTTTTTTTTAATTTTTTCTCAGAAACTGAGAGAATAACATTGCTTCTTTTCCGTTATTTCAGGGAGAGTTCATGCCATCAGAGAATCTGGTGCTAAATTAATATTTTTTGACCTAAGAGGGGAAGGCTTAAAACTGCAGGTAATGGGAAATGCCAAAATGTACTCTTCGGAAGAACAGTTTGCTAATGATACTGAGAAAATTAGAAGAGGTGACATAATTGGTTGTGTTGGCCATCCTGGGAAAACAAAGAAAGGGGAATTGTCAATAATTCCAAAGACTATTACACTATTGTCACCTTGTCTACATATGCTTCCACATCTTCATTTTGGGCTTAAAGATAAAGTAAATCAATTCTTTGCATTGCAGAATTATTTCAAGTTTTTGACCTTTTACTAATGTTACTATTGTGTCTATTAGGAGACAAGGTTCCGCCAAAGATATTTGGATTTAATTCTTAATGATCGCGTCAGGCAGAAATTTATTGTAAGGGCAAAGATAATATCATATATTAGAAAATTCTTTGATGAGCTAGGATTTCTTGAAGTTGAAACACCTATGATGAATATGATAGCTGGAGGAGCTACGGCAAAACCTTTTATTACACATCACAACGAGTTAAATATGGACTTGTATATGCGAGTCGCTCCTGAACTATATCACAAGGTAATTAGTATACATTTTTCTTACAGCTGTAAAGACAAGTATTGCAATCGCGTCAAATTTTCGAATTACATTCTTCTTAAATGCTTGTTTTATAGACTTTCCATAGGTAAAAAAAATTAGCGAATGGTCATGGTATGATTTTTGTGTGTGAACATAGTAACTCAAAAACAAAAATCAGAGCTAAAATTTATATTTTGTCTAATTATCAAGCAATCCTAGAAGATTACGGCCAGTCGAGAAATGCAACTTTATCTGATTCATTTATTTTCGGTTTCACTGATTTTGTTCAAAATACATAGTGCTTTCACATTTATTTAAAATATTTTTCTGGGTTTTAGCGGTGGCTTAGGCTTCTCCCTAAAGTACTATTTCAAAATGCCGTACAGTTCTACTATTTTATGTTACAGAGGAAATTGAAATATGTTTAAAAAGTTCCATGTTCCATGCTGTCTTTCAGTAAAATTTACTATACATATTAAGGTTACGGTTTAGGTGATGAAAATAATAGAATTTCAAAATGCCGTACAGTTCTACTATTTTATGTTACAGAGGAAATTGAAATATGTTTAAAAAGTTCCATGTTCCATGCTGTCTTTCAGTAAAATTTACTGTACATATTAAGGTTACGGTTTAGGTGATGAAAATAATAGAATTACTCCCATTGCACCTTACTGAACTATACTCCCATTAACTTTATTGAATTACTTTACTATACATTACTCCCATTGCACTCCCATTAACTTTACTGAATTGGTTTTTCAAAAGAAAACAATCCAAACGTTTTGTTTAAATTCGGTGCACTACCCAACATTTATTGAAATATTTCTCAGGGAAAATTTATCTCAGAGATAAGGGGAAATTTGTCTTTATTGTAATAGTGAGGCTAGAAGCGCTGCCTGTATGCAGTCAAATCAGTAGCAACGATGTCTAGAAACGTTGATAATATATTGCTACGGTATAATGTATTGCTTACAGAAAACCTGTATGATTGAGTTTTTGTTGACTTTTTGGTCCGTTACAATGGAATAAAAAATAATTTTTTTTTTTTTTTAATTTATCCCGTCGTTTCGGAGAATATGATGGGTTTCACTTTTCTGTAATAGCAATTTTTGCTATGGTAATATGGCTTGTGACCAGAATGTGCCATGCTTTTTACAGTTGCTTGCGTCTACATACTGATCCAAATGCAGAATAATATTTTTTTTTTTTAGCTAATAAATTCTATGCAAGAGATTATTTGATTTCTAGTATAATATTATCATTTTGAAATAACTGTTAAAGAAATTTTCGTCAAATTTTTTATTGAACTTCTTAATAAAATGTATATTGATAACAAAAGAACAATTATTATTTTCCAGATGTTAGTTGTGGGCGGTATTGATAGGGTTTATGAAATTGGTCGACAGTTTAGAAATGAGGGCATTGATCTTACTCATAATCCAGAGTTTACTACTTGCGAATTTTATATGGCGTATGCAGACTATAACGATCTTATCGAGATTACAGAACAATTGATATCAGGTAATATAATTGAACTTAGATATTTTCCTTCTCTTATCAAGATTTTGATTGACACTAGTACCATTATACTAATTTATATATTCATTTTGTATTATATTTACAAATTTTATTATATATTTAAATTGTACATGTTTCATATATTTAAATTTATGTTTTATATATATATCAGGGGGGCTCCGCCTCTCTGGCGTCTTGGGCGCCCAACCTCCCGGTGGAGGCTGGCAAAAAAAAAATGTAAGAACTAATAAAACACACAAATGATGGCAACATTAAATCCTTTCACTGCTATTCGTCATTACCGAATTTAGGAGCCGGTTCAGTGTGAATAATTAATCTATCTGGATTACAATTATTTGAAACACCCACCCTCTTGAAACAATTATAGCTGCACATTCAGATGTTACGGGTTTATTGTACACTCTGTTGTCAGGCCCTCTTGTAAAATATAATAAATATTCCTCTTGGTGTTCATGTACTACATGTTTCAATACTCGGTATTTCTCAACGTAAGGATTATGTTTTAATAAAATTTTCGACATTTCACTGATCTATCAGTGTAAGTTAGTACATAATCCAAGTTTTATATCTCAAAACATTAGCTCCAAACATGTAAATCTGACCACTTCTATATTTCAAAGCAACATCAGGTTCATACATATAATCTGACCACAATAACATTTATTGGTCGTAACTGAGCCGTAAAGATATGATCGAGCAATATGATGTAACCTGCCCCTGTACTTTTAGAACTGGAAGCCGTATCTCTTATAATATATCTACTTGAATGTAGCAAAAGACCTCACGTATTGGTCTAGTGGCTAGCGCACTCGCCTTTCGTGCGGGAATTCAGGGTTCGATTCCCGTGAGGGCAGTCGGTGTTGAACCAGCATCATGATGAAAAGTTACAAAAAAGGGAAGCTACAAAAATTCAAAATTAGAAACTCTTCAGGCCACCGTACCTAGCGCATAGCGCCAAAACCGGTGTCTGTGGTCACTTAGCTTACCATCCCTGCCTCGAGGAGGCGGACCTCTACATATCCGTCTAGTCCTTCGCATTACCGCTACTTCGCGAGCAAACTCAACAAAGTCTTTAAAAGTTATAGCACTTTTCAACTCTTTACAATCTCCCGGCCAGTTTTCTCCCCTCCTTTTCAGCTTGAATTCCATATGGATTCGTGCCTCGTCGAGGAGAGGACATCGGAAGAGAACGTGATGCACTGTGTCCCGTTCACCGCTTTCGCAATTCGGGGAATCTTTCAATCCAGCTCATGGAGCTTAGAATTGAACGCCCCGTGGCCCGTGAAATATTGCGTTACGGTTTGGGATAGCTCCAGCCATCGAATCAACAGTCCCTTTCTTATACTTATGGCTAAAGGCCCTCATCTCTACGAGGAGATCAAGCGGCAACACACCAGCGACACCAGTAAGGAGACCGTAGATGATGTCGCATAGGTCCTTGTTACAGAGCACAAAATGGCTGTTTGCATTCGTAATAGAGTGCCGCTGTACGATTGCATATCCAGCTTGTCAGCCCTTCAGGCAGCTGCGTACGTTGCAACATTCTCTATCACGCTCCTATAGATGGTTAAGGCCACGCCAGTCATCAGCCCCCTCTCACCACGGGCTACTCTTTTTATTCCCTGGTACAAGTTGAGACATCTGGAGGCAATCCAATATGGGGCTTAAAAGAAAGCTTCCAATCCAGCAGCACGCCCAGGTACTCGAACTGGTCACGTGGACTATTCCGTGATCCACCCTAATCCAGGGAGAACGACTGGGATGAAG
The DNA here is from genome assembly GCA_011037195.1 of Triatoma infestans. NCBI lineage: Eukaryota > Metazoa > Arthropoda > Insecta > Hemiptera > Reduviidae > Triatoma > Triatoma infestans. The sequence continues at coordinate 45,214 of JAAEAF010007357.1, forward strand.
CTTGTCTTTCATTAGCATCACTTTAGGCTTCTCGAACGAAATCTGCAGCTTCTTCCCCTGACTCCAATTCTTTATCCGGGACACTACAGCGCTAGCACGCTTCTCTAACTCCCGACGAGAATCTCCATGGACAACTATTGCGAGGTCATCAGCGTATGCAACCGAATCACAATAGTCCATATCTCAATATGCTCTAACAATTCATCCATAACTAGGTTCCACAGGGGCGGGCCCATCACCGAGCCCTGCGGACAACCTTAGATATTGGCCTTGAAATCTTGCCGGCTTGAGTCACTAGCACCGCCACCCTTTGGGTGAGATAGCATTGAATCAGTTTCAGAAGATTTGGCGGACAATCTCTTCTTTTGAGTGGCTCCAAAACTGTTGGCCACCAGACATTATCAAAGGCACCAGCTATGCCCAGGAATACTGTGAGGACGTATTTGTGTCCACTGCCACGCACCAATTCCAGGATCTTCGATATTGCATCGGTCGTCGATCTTCCCGATATAAATCCATACTGGCTGGAACTGAAACTGATAAAGCTTTTCAGTCTCATTATAATCATTTTCTCCAGCACGGGTAGGAGTTGTATCAATCGATAGACTCTGCATCATCGATGGGCTTTTTCCCACCTTTAACAATACTTTAACAACCGCTGTTTTCCATTGACTGGGAAAATATCCCAGTGTTAGGCATCCATTGCAAAGGTCAAGCAGATACTGGCTTAAAACGTCCTCATTTTTCCGGATGATTTCTCCATTTATCATATCCTGGAGCCTTTTTATTCTTGATTTCGCCAATAACGAACTTCACATCACATATATCAAACTCCGTTATGGATTCATCCAAAGCAGGTGACTCATATGCTGCTTCGCGACGACTTTTTTGCAAATAAGTGTCGTCCAGAGGGTTATCCTCTGGGAGGAGTACTTTCAGTAAGTGCTGAGTTGATTTTCACCAGGACCTGGCTCCCGATACTCCGTCTATATTTAGACTAGCTAGTATCGGTCTGTCTTCATCTTATTTGACTGCACCTTGTACACAATACCCCAAGGATCTCTATTGCCTTCTGAGTCCACAATCTCCCACCAGCTTGAGGTCTTGGCCTGTGACAAACATCTTTTTATATCGCCCAATACTCATCTAAACATCTTTGATTCATCATTCGGTTCCGGTTGGTGTCGTCTTCGCTTTCCTGGCTACTTCTTTTCTGGCTGCTGTTAGCTCCCATGTCCACCAAGGAACACGGCGGTGCGACTAGTAGGTATTTTCTTTAACACCTCCCCACTCACCTGCTATTGTCTCAGTCAGCTCCAGCGATGGTATCCCCTTCGACCGCTATATCGACACCAGCGATGGTATCCCTTTCGACATGTATAGTGACGATGCTGCGCTTAGATCCTCGTAGGAGGGACATGGCTTGCTGTCGCAGGCAACTTCGAAAAGTATCGCTCTGTGACCACCATTCACCCAGTCTACCGCCTTCCAACCGTGCACCCTGTCAACAGCAGAAGCTGTACACAAGGTAACGTCCAGGTTGTGCTCAGCGCAGTTCCCATTTCCTAAATATGTCTTTAGATGTCCATGCATGTTCCCGACGCACAGATCATTAGAGGCATGCATTCCTCGAAGGTATGCGTCTATCGTCCAAAGCGTCATCGTGCCACATGGATGACTATGTATTTATGTCAACGGCTACAATTTTCTTTTTTTCCCTATTTTCTCTTAAGAGTTACTTAAGTGGGCTATAGACGACATTATGTCGCACCACGGCTGGCAGTACAAGCTCACCAGCATCAGCTCAACGCCATTTGCGGCAGTTAACAGCACACAGGTACAGTGATTAATGCTGTACTGCGGAAGACGCAATAGAGTGATGTCTGGATTACACATCGCAACAGCAGTCCATATCCATCCATCAAATGAAGCGTGAACGTTACGATGCTGCAAACTCAGGCCCTTAACGCTCGCTTTGAACGAGTACGGCTCCTTGATTAATGTCACATCTGTACCTTTTGAATAGATGAGTTCCCGTGCCTCGGTCATTACTGTTTTTGAACGTTGCGCATTTAGCTGTACAGACAATTACATTGTCACACTGTGTAATTTTACAGACAGTGGTCTAAGAGTGTACTATTAGACCACTGTCTGTAAAATTACGGGCTTCTTCCATAACTGGTGTTAGCCAGTTGACGGTCTAGAGCATTCAGGTACGCTGGTCATTTGGTGGCACAGTGTCCGCAAGTTGGTTCTTTTTCTTTGCAGAACTTCGCCACGTGGCCATACACTTGACACTTGTAGCAGCGAGATGTCTGTCTGTGGTCCATCACCTTACGGCGATTCCACTTTATGTATACCCTGCCATTAGTCAGGATTCCTTTCAATAGAAGTTCACGTATCTTGGGCGATACCTCTACGACCCAGTTTTGTAACCGTTTATGCCCCTGCCTGACTTGGCCAACACTGAAGGAGTCCTGGCAATCAGGTTTCGGCAATACCGATCCATGGTTTTCGTCATATTAGCTTTCATTATTCGCGCCTCGTTAAGGTCACTTGGCACGTCAAAGATAATCATCTTCGGAAGCCTTTTCTTGGACAGCTCAGCCTGGAGACCAGCACACCTCAACTTCTCATTTTTTAATAAGGCTTGCGCCTGCTTAGGAGGCCTCCTGTCTCTACAAGGAGGGTCTTATTCGTCGGAGGGATACGACTTGTCAACCTTATCGGAAGGATTCAGACGTCCCTTGAGCAACTCTTTTGTATGGTCGCTGGTCTCTACTGCCTTATCATCTTTTGGGTTGATTAATACCACGTACTTTTTCTTAGACAGCGGCTTTTTCATTGCCTGCCTTTCAGGCTGCATGTTCTTTTTATTTCTCTTTGATTTAGCCTGCTTTTCCTCAGGCTGGCTTCCTTTAGACACCGCTTCCGCTTAGGAATGCACTGGTGCGGTTTTTGCGGTGTCTACTTCCTTAGTCTCTGTAGTGCCACTGCTGATCTTAGCTGGCTTGCGGGCTGCCTCAAGCGAATTCACGGACAGCTTTGTTGAATCGGCCTTGATTTGATTTGTGTTCTCTAAAATACAGAGAACAGCCATTTCCAAGGCCTGCTGCTTTTTAGCTGTCTCAGTGTCGAACCGCAGCTAGTTTGCCCTCAAGCCAAGCGACGCAGGTGGCCATCTCATTAACAAGGGCCGTCACTTCTTTCACTTTTTTTGTTACACACAAGGTGTTAGTCTTGCTTATTTTCACACACGGGTCCTGGCAATACTGTATCAACTCGAGCTCTATCTCGCTTGCTCTAAGGATGGGATCACCGGTCACATACCCTACTGTGAAACCCCCCTCTCTGCGGTTGTTGTTCTCGGGTTCGTTAGACTCGGCAGTGTCTACTACCATGTCAATAATGGCCTCTTTGACCACTGTCGAACTTACAGCAATTTTTCGTTGCTCGCCTCTAAATAATTTCTTTCTTAAACCACCAGTCATGCTTTTTAGGCTTCACTTCTATGTCCAAGAATGGACTAGACGGTCTAGCGTTTAACGGCTTGCTCGTCATAACTTATATATTACTAAAATTACATTTACAGTTAAAAAACTTAGTCCTACTATGTACCCTATATACAATGGGAAAAGCGCGGTTTGGTGCCTCCGTCCCTTCAACAAATGTTATTCTCGCTTTAGGCCAGACGGAAATGGTGCAACTACAACTTCCTAAACTCCGTCTGGTGTCCAGCCCCGGCGAACGTGGACGCAGGAGACCACTCGCTGAAGCTAAAAGCCACAAAGCAGTACACTGTCTTTCATGGCTCATTAAGCTCCGAGAGTTCACTTAAGACTTAATAATAATCACTCTGAAAGAACTTTCTCGAAAGTTTTACATCAGTTTAATTGCTTAATAAAATCTAAGCGAGGGGCGCGGGGCCAGTGGAAAGCTACAGTTAGTAGCGCCCTAGGCAGCGAAGGCCGGAACAAAACGGCGTGGGAACTGCGGCGTGCTTATCAGACACCCCCTATTCAAATTGCCGTCTGGCAAGCCTTGGCCCTTCATGGGCTGTTGCGTCATAGGGTAGGGAATGTTTGTAAAAGCAAACATCGGGTTAAATATACGGATATCATTTCTGAAGGCTTTATCACAGAAAATTGGTTGCAACTCTATCGGGAATAGAGATGATTCTGACATTTTCACTTTATCTTTATGGCAAACTCTTTTTTTTTTGCAAATTCATTGATCCAAAATGCCGCATTACAATGATGACACTTTTCAGTTATATTCCCAACATCGTGAGATGCTAATAAATCAAGGTTAGGAATCAAAAGTGACTGTCGATCCCACCTTTTTTTGTTTTTTTTTTTGCGTCCAGCAGGTGTTTCGGCTGGCTGTTTTTATGTTGAGAGGCCCTATTCTTCTTCCGTTCTTTAAATTCTGTCACACATTCTGTAGTTGTTTTTGTTGGATGATTGTTTGGTTTCGTTCTTACTTTTTGAGGGCATTATTATTTAAACTAAATTTGAAACACAGAATTATATCTTAGGTTATCATTAAAAGATTAGATTTATATAAATACAAAGAGCAAAACACTTATACTAACATTAACACCTATACTAACTAACTAATCTATAGCTATACTAACCAGCCTTGACTATGTGTGTTGCATTTTGATAAATAATTTGTGTTAAAATAATTATTTGGCATAAACAATCAGTTATAGCAAGCCAGTTATGCCCAACCTTCCGGGTGAGGACTCTACCCTTAACATTCTCAAGAAAATTCTGTGTCAAATGGTACAAACGGCTTGAAAATCCTTCCAGCCGATTTTGTAATACTAATGCTTTTCACAAAAACGTGATTCAAAATAGCCTATACTTTTTTATATTACATACTATATGGAATAGAAATAGATATATGTTTGGAAGTACTAAAAGCAGTAATTATATTTATAACCTGACCTTATTAATAGTTGAAATATATTTCTGTGAGTAGAGGTTACATTAACACTCATCTGGTTAACTTATTTACCACTACACTACATACCATGGAGTTGTTTCAAAGGAAAACAAATTTGAACGACAAAATTTGAATTGTAGATTATACACAATCAAGTCTATTAAACTGTTACTTGTGAACAGTTATTTATGTAATTTTATATGTCATTTAACAGTAATTAATTATTTACAATCTTTTTAAAATATCTTTATATAAATGTGACAACAACGCAGTTTCTTTTAAGGAATTGACATTATTGTCAAAATATTATTTCACGTGCAAAGCCAAACATCATTTCTACTCGAGAAGTGAGGGATTTTACATTCCTAATAGGTAAAAGAGCTTCTTTTATTTTTAATGAAGGGATGTTACTTTCAGTGTCTATTATTTTAGTAGAGGTGAAATCAAATGTGTTGTTAGTTGTCGGTTTGGCTAGGGAAGTAATATTTTTAGTGTTTACCACATCATGTTGGAGTTCTTTAATTTTAGTATGGATGTGCCAGAAAGTGTAACCAATGTACTAATAATTGTCTTGACAATTACTTATTGCATTTTATTTTGATCTCTGTGGCTTTAGGTTTTTTCTTAATTGATGTTATTGTTGTGTTTATTAATTACTTAATAACTGCAATAAGAGTTCGTCGATTGCGTGTTGCACACCAGATTTTTTTTTCTTTAAAGGTTACATCTACTTGGTTTTCCTCCATCAGGTCTTCAGGCATTTTTTTATAACTCATGCTCATGAGAAAAGATAAAATTCCGTCTTGACCTCCATAAGCCATACTATCTGGACCACAGTCTGATCAATATTTCGCATTCCTTCATCAACTTTCCTCTAAAACTACTCTGGGATCTGTGAAACTCATAGGAGATGCTGTTTTGTAGCAGATGCTATATCTATTTCAATTGCTTTACTCTGTACCTTGAACGATATTCCTGTTAATCATTAAGGCACTACTAATTTATTTTATTCTTCTTTTTCTGGATCTATCTGGCTACTTTTTTCACTTATAACGGAAGTGATTAAGATAATAACTTTTTTTTATGAATTATAATTAAATATTAGAATGAATTTACTTTTTTACTTATAACGGAAGTGATTAAGATAATAACTTTTTTTTATGAATTATAATTAAATATTAGAATGAATTTATTAAGTTATTCAAAAATTGATATGAGAAGTTCATTCTAAAGTATCATTGAAATATATTGATGATCCTAACTTCATATTAAGGACCATCCCAATATTAAGTGTCCATAAAATCCCAAGTTTCAGTGAAATAAGTCAATTAGTAATTGCATATCAAGTACCAGTCTCAAAGTAGCTTATAGCGCACTAGTTTTACATTTAAAATTATTTTTATTAAGGATATATAAATAAGATTATTTCAAAATTATTTTTCTGAAATACAATGCATAATTTTTGTCCATGTAATTTTATAATACATTTATGAAACTTATAAATTTTTGTACAGGTATGGTTAAGAGTATTTATGGAACATATAAAATTTCGTATCATCCAGATGGTGAAAACACTTCCGAAGTAATTGAAATTGATTTCACACCACCATTTAAAAAAGTTAGAATGTTTCCCGCTTTAGAAGAAGCGATGGGTGTAAAATTGCCATCACCAGATCAGCTTTCGACACGAGAAGCTATAGATTCATTGAAAAATATTTGTGAAAAGTTTAACATTGAATGTCCTCCACCACAAACGGCATCACGTCTTTTGGATAAGGTGAGGAATATTTTGTTTAGTAATAAATGCTTTAAGACAATCTTGTAGATCTTGATCATTAAAAATTGAAGTTACTTTCAGAATTACTTCAATTAGAATTATAAAATTCGTTTTGCATTGTAATGATTGTGTAATGACTTATTTCATAAAATTATATACAAACTTGACATTATTTACAAAATATAGAGAGCAGCTACTAAAATAGCTTTATTCTCCACTAAATGGCGACAGACAGTGGACATAACTTGTTACATTATTGAGGGAAAAAATGTACAAAAAACCTCTACCCTAAAGCACATGTTATATTTATATATACTGTTTAAATTACAAACATAGTGTTGTCTCTACTAATCTTTTAAGCTTATACTATAAGCTTATACAAAGGCTTAAGTTTCCTCTATTTATACAAAGGTGATTTTCAGAGTTAGCTGTGGTTTCAAAGAACTTTTTATAGATTTTACTGGTATATTTTTCTGTTGTTTCTATTGCAGTTATGGAGTGTAAATCTGTTATACGTGTGTATCGAGGTGAGTTTGTGGCGAGTCTTACGAATTTGTTTTGTATTATTTGTAGAGCCTTTATATTGCTATTGCAAGTGATTCTACAGGATGGGAAAGCGTAAAGTAGCATGGGCCTCACGACCATCTTGTAAATCCGTAGCTTATTTTTAGTAGAGAGTTTGGAATCTCTACTAAACAAGGGGAAGAATTTTTTAATTGCCATTTTACCTTTATTCAGTCTATCTGTAACATGTTCACTAAATATGAGCTTTTTATCTAGCAATACTCCCAGATATTTAACACAAGGTGACCAAGGAATTTCCCCTTCTTCAGTAATGATATTTTTAATTAAAATCGGCCTTGTTTTTGTAAACAGGATTGCTTCAGTTTTGCTATTATTTACTTTAATTTTCCATTTATTGCAGAAGGTGTGTATCTTTTTAATAGCATTTGATAGCCTATTTGCAATCGTATCTATTCTCCACCAGGAAGTATAGAGGGCTATATCATCTGCTGTGCAGGGAAGAAAATTAAAATAAACATTAAACAAAACTGGACCAAGGATTGATCCTTGGGGAACTCCAGCCTTAATGCTTCTTGAGGAGGAAAGTTCTGAGTCCGAGCAAACTCGAAGTTTTCTATTATTTAGGTACGAGTGAATGATTTTTATAATATATTTAGGAAAATGGTAATTAATTAGGCGGAATATTATCCCCTCATGCCAGACTGTATCGAAGGCCTTTTCTATATCCATGAGGATTAAGCCAGTATGCTTTTTTTCATTAAATTTAATTATAGTATCTACTATCCTAGCCAGTTGTGAAACGGTAGAAACGCCTGTCCTGAACCCGAACTGTTCTGCCCGAATTATGGTATATGTATCTAAATGATTGTTTATTCTAATTAATATTATTTTCTCTAGAACTTTATTGACGGAACTTAATAGACTATGGGTCTATAGCTTTTGGGGTCAGATGGAGGTTTATCGGGTTTACGGATATATATTAATTTTGGTTTTCCAGATATTGGGGTAAATGCCGGATATTATTATATTGTTAAAAAGATTAGTCATATTTACTATTGCTTTTCTTGGTAGTTTTTTCAATATAATATTTTGTATGTTATCTAATCCGGGAGCCTTTTTATTTTTGCGGGATTTTATAATAAGTGTCACTTCCTTTGGCGAAATTAGTTTACATTCATTTGCCGAATATTTACAGTTTGAAATAAATTGTTTAACAGTTTTATGTACATGATTAGTATGATTAGTCGTTCCCATATGTAAATTTTGTCTATGTAGAGACTCAAAATGTTCCGCCATTAAGTTGGCTTTTCCTTGGTTGGAATAATTAACTTTATTATCTTTTATTAGTGGAGGATCATTATCAGTAGTGTCAGTTTTAAAATATCTAACTCTAACAGTTTTCCAAAAATTAGCGATATTGGGCTGTAAGTTTTCTAAGAAGCTCGTCCATTTTTTATTTCTCCATTTCTGTATATTTAACTGAATTATCTTTTGCAGTTTATAGCAAAATTTTTTCAACATATTATTACCGACTCTTTGGTATAGACGTCTAATTTTATTTTTGAAGGCAATTAAGTTCTTTACATAAACAGGAAGATCTTTTGTATAAGACAGAGAACGCATGGGGATAGCAACATTAGCCGCATTCTCTATTAGTTGTATAAAATTAGCTCTTTCTTCATCTATTTTATTTATATTTACTGGATTACTATTTAACTCAATATTGTTATTCAAAATTTCTCTAAATTTGCGCCAGTTAGCGTTTTTTAAGTCTCTAACCAGCGTAGGATTATTATTCTGATAGTTTAAACTTAATGTGAATGTGATTGGATTATGATTCGAACTCAATACGGAGTGAGAGATAGACACAGAAAAATTAATTATATTTTTGCTTAATACTAAAACTATTATACTAGGCGTTCTGCCAGCTGGAGGAAAAAAAGTGGGTAAATCAGGAGAGTTAATAGTTATATTATTATTTATGGATAAATTTAAAAGTGATTCTCCGGCAATATTATTGTTTTTGCAATGCCATGCTACATGTTTAGTATTAAAGTCCCCCATTAATATTACTCTTTTATGTAAACTGAACAATTTCATTATTTCTTTCCCATCAAATCTCTTGTTTGGTGGCCGGTAACAGGAAATAATGTACAGAGAGTATTTGTCAAAGTATACTTCTATCCCAGCAGCTTCTATGTTGCTTAATTCTGGAATGTGTATTTGTGTGTGCTTTATATTTGTTTTTATGAGTATCGCAACTCCACCACCATTGCCTGTCACAATCTTTTCTATAAACTATGTAATTAGAAATTTTTAGTTTCAAGTTATGATTAAGTTTTGTTTCATTTATTGCACATATGTCAATATTTAAAGACTGTAAAGTATGTGTCAACTCTGAAATCTTGTCTTTTATTGAATTTGCATTCCACTCCATTAATTTCAAGTGTTTTTAAACATTAGTCTAACAGTGAGAAAATTGACTCAGCAATAATGACTATTTTTGAAATAGGGTCTGTCGCCATTTTCAATTGAAATGCTATAGATTTCAGTTTATTTACAATATTTTTGAAATTAAAAATTGATTTAATATCTTTCAAAAAAGAACTAAGAGAGAATTCTTCTTCCTTTTCATCAACAGCTAACTGTTTCGAACTCCCACGAGAGGGTCCCCATGCTGGAAGTGTTTCATTTACCGTTGCAGATTTGTTGAGAGATGGAAACTGTGCCCTGTTTAGCTCAAAGGCGCCTGATCTTTTATTCTTGTTTATTCCATTCATACGAGATGGCCTAGAGCTTTTCTTGTCAATAATAATTTGAAACACTGCACAAGTGTCATCAGACGACGCTCTATGTTTTCCACCGCAGTTATACATTTCCTATTTTCTTCAACCTCTTTTGAGTTGCATTGATCTGTCGTATGATTCTTCGCACATAATTCACACTTGGGGGCTTTATGAAGTTGACAGCAATGTGGCCATAACTCTGACATCGAAGACATCTTACAACTATATTCCTAGACCTATATTTCTGCCACTGGACTCTACAATAAGCAATTGTTCTTATTTGATATATCTCCTTTAGAGAAGTGTCCTAATTGAAAGTTACAGCATATACAGGTAGTGGAATGTTGTGTTCATTTTCTTTCTTAAAAAATTGTTCAACTTTGTGAACTTCATGCCCTTGAACATTTAAGTCTTCCTTAATTTCTTCCGAAGTTATAGCGGATGGCAAATATACTATTAGCTTACGTCCAATTTCATTTTTGGGAGTATAGGTATGATATTCTATAGCTGCCTTCGTAATATATTCCTGAAAGAAATCATAGTCGGCTTTATTTTGTGTATATACTAATACACGATCACTTTTCAACTTAAATTCTATCTCGCCTGTTAGTTTTGATCTAATTATCTCCATTGCTTTTGTATGATTCTTAAATTGAGTACATCACAAGTGGAGGCATACTAAATTTATTTTTTTTGTATAACTACATTCTTATCATTCATAGCTGCCTGCGAATTTGTAGGAGCTATATCAAGGTCAAAGTCGTCCTCTAGATTAGACAATATCTGATATTTATTCGTCACACTTAATTCATTTTTAACCGTTCGCGGACTTGTTACCGCTTTACGTTTTCTGGGATTACCCAGGACTTCAACAAAATCGTTTTCCTCATTAATCATGTTAGTATTATTGATACCAGTACTCCTATCAGTATCAGTGTTAGTAAGTTCACCAGTGCTATTATTTACAGAAACGTTATTTTCTTGCAGAGCTGATACGTATTGTGAAGGGGATATACCCCCATCACCACTAGTTAATCGCTCAATGCAGAGCTTAAGTTGCTGATCGTTTACTTTTTCTATTTTTAATGACTTCTTATTAATCCTAAATTTCACAATTTTAATGTTCACACACTATCAAGTTGTAGGTTATATAACTAATTTACGAGTAAATTAATTGTAATGTAAAATATGTAAAATAATAATAACTCTATTAGACGTGTCCAATTTCATTAAATATTTCTAGTTAAGTCTAATTCTTTTCAGTAAAACTAAAATTAATTTAAAAAGAAAAAGCTTACTTTTTCTTGGAGTTCAAGGAAAATTAAAGTTTTACTAATTTCACGGCACTATTACATCACATTTATTAACTAAGCATAATTATTATTTGTCAATCCATTTTATACGTAATTCTCACAAAAAGCTTAGAAAAACATTAAATTTAAATCACCAAAAAATTTAGCGTATTGTTTACACTTTTGCTAACAGCTGGTGTGAGTTTTGCATTGAATTGGACTAGGAGTATACCTGTATCGCCATAACTTTTTATTTTATCAAGATAATACTGAAAAATTTATTTGCAAAAATCGACGAAAATCATGGAAAAGATTTTCCAGGCAGATTATCATGGAAAAACTCTCTATTGACTTAAATGAACAATTATTTGGTAATTATGAGTTAGTAACAAAAATTGTTAAATTAGAATTCGTTAGCGTTGTATTGGAAGTACCTGGCATAACTTCTTTCTGAATAAGTCAATCAGTATAATATGAAGAATTTTTGAGGATGTACTAAGATCTACAGAATTCGTGTTTTATAATTCAAGGAATCTCAAAACATGCATTTCCAATGAAAACCTAATTTCGAAAATGAAACGTAATAGATTCTCTTGTAGCAATAAGGGAAGGAAAACTCTTTCTAGATCCTTTTCAGATGTAGCTGAAAGCTGTTTTGATCTTCATTGGATCAGGTAGATCTCTCTCTTCTCTATTTAGCTAACATTTTATTTAACTCATGCAGTTGGTTGGGGAATTCATTGAAGAAAAGTGCATCAACCCAACATTTATAATGGAACATCCCCAAGTTATGTCACCATTAGCCAAATGGCACAGGGATATACGAGGATTGACTGAAAGATTCGAACTATTTGTTTTGAAAAAAGAAATTTGCAATGCTTATACAGAATTAAATGATCCAGCAGTTCAGAGGGAGAGATTTGCAGAACAAGCAAAGGTACATTTCATTATTTACTATTAAGTAACGGAATTATGATCAAATCGGCTTTATACAGCTATTAATTGTAATTTTAAAGTTTTCTTTATCTCCTTTGGGTTATATATATTAACATTATTCTTATTGTTAAATTATTCGTATAAATTTCATTTCCATTTTCTTTAGGACAAAGCTGCTGGAGATGATGAAGCTCAGTTAATAGATGAAAATTTTTGCACCGCTCTAGAGTATGGTCTTCCACCAACGGCAGGATGGGGATTAGGAATTGATAGATTAACTATGTTTCTTACCGACTCTAACAACATTAAGGTAAGTTACTGAGTGCAAATTTTGAAATTTCTTATAATTAATTTATTTCTTTTAAATTCAATAACTTAATATGTAAATTTAGTTCCATGTGCCCAAAAACCCTACGTCGGAATATCATTGCGTGCCTGAACAGAATGCTAGATTCTTAAAAGAGCTTTAATTTAAATTAAGAGGCACCCACATTAAGTTCAGTAAATTTAGTTTCACTTACAAACTCAGTGAAGAGTTTTGCGACCTCTCAGATTTTCTAAAGCATTTCACTGGAATTCGTATTTATATATTCAATTTAATTATAGCACATCGACGCATTTTAGAAGTCACAATAGAATCCGATCAAAATTGTTCAATCAAAAGTGTACCTACCACTTTACATAATATTTTTTCAGTTATTCACGAATTGTCTAAAGCGCCTCCCTCCAATAATTTTGTTTAAATTTGTAATGATCTTTCATTTTTATTTGAAACATTTCTTCCTTTCCCTCTACTGTTTCGTTTTTTCCCTAATATGGTCCTTCCAACAGAAGGTAAACTGCATTTATGCCACATACAGCAACTCTCCGTTGACACCGCATCTTTATAACATAAATAAAAATCCAGTTCGTTGTGAAAGTTATTTCTATTTTTAATTTGATACGTGAAAAGCACCAAAGTTGGATGTAGCTGCATTTATATACAATTAATTATTAACGCCTCAAGAAATCGACTCAACTGCTTTCATCGAATTCTGAAATGGGAAGGGACCCTAACTATCGTTTCAGTAGCCCTGAATATTCTCATTTAGGAGCGAGCAGAGGTTAAGTTCCCTTCTTGCAACACAAATTGCTGTAATACAGATTTATTTCTTGAATCTTAAGATAGGAGGTTAAGAACTTCAAATCTATTTTATTATCCCTTCAGCCGGCTGCATTAAATGATGCACCACATGATTATGCAACATCATGTTCCACTAAGCTTGTACCATTTTCAGTTGGAGGAAGGGGATTGTACCTATGCACAATAACATAACTACATAATTAGAACATTCAGACTTAATGTGGATGCCACCTAATTTAAATTAAAACTCTTTTAGAATCTAGCATTCTGTTCAGGCACGCAATGCTATTCCGACGTAGGGTTTTTGGGCACATGGAATATCGGCGAACGAAGAGGCGTATGAGCTAGCAGTAAAGCTGACTTGCACTTTATCAATCCCAAAGCATTTGTGACATGTTTAATTGTTTACGTCACCCATCAAGACAAGGAGAGTGAATTTTTCTCAATCTCGGATGAGTAAATATATTGCGAAGGCAGTTGAAACGCTCAAGAAAAATTCTTCTGACTTTCCTAACGACTAATATTGGCTTGATTTTAAGAGCAGATTTATCTGCTGGAGATCAGGGTTCGTTATAAATGTTATAGGCTTGGTTGATGACATCTGTTAGTAAACCAATATAAACAGGTCAAATGATTAATGAAAAGTCAAGGTAATTTAACTAATAAAGTAATAAATCAAGAAGTTAATGAATATTTTAATTTTCTCAGGCTTATTTAATTCAACAAGTAGTCATATTTGTAACAAGCAATATAACAGACTTTATATCATTTAATGAAAAATAGGAGGAAATTTGATCTTTTATTTAATCGTCGTGGCATACTTTCCAAGTTTCGAAGAATTAGCTATGGAATTCAGGATCCATATTTTGTGGTGCCACTGAAGTTTCCCTAACTCACCCACAGACTTGGAAAAATTGTATCGTTTTTTCGCCGTATGCTTTAGATCGTTGTCTTGCTGCAGCACTCTTCTTCCCCGAGATACATTTCTAGACATCAGATTTCATTTAAAATTCTATTCATTTATCCGCCATCATAATTCCTTGTGAGGATTCTAAATATTGTACATCATGCCAAGAAAAACAACCCCATAAATTATGTAGCCACCTTTATGGATGAGACCATAAGTGGCAACATTTTCTGATTATTAGCTCAAATGTACTCTTCTCGCACCATAAATGGCGGAAATCTAATGAAGTTAAAACAGCAGTATCTGCGGTCAAACATGAAGGGGCTCCAAAATGAAATGTGATTGTTTTTCTTGGCATGATTTAGGAAACTTAGCACCCATAGAAGGAATGATCACAGATAATATATAAATTACCATTTTAAATGAAATCTGGTGTCTTAAAATAGACTTGAAGAGAAAAACGGTGCAACGGAAGACAAAGATCCACAAAACATGAGTGAAAAACGATACAGTTTTTACAAGGTTGTGGGTAAGAGCTACGAGTGGCCTCCACAAAATCCGGATTTAAATCCCACAGCAAATTATGGTGTTTTTGGATTCAAAATTTCTACTAGAGAAACGTCCTTAATAAACTGTGTTTTTATAGGAATTGCAATTTAAGTTTAAAGAAATTGATCAAAATTATCTTCGAAACTTTTGGAAAGTAAGAAGCTGTCATAAAAGCAAGAGAATACAAACAAAAATAGTATTTATTCTAATTGAATGTTTAAAGTGTCCATTAATTTTCCATCTAAAATTTCATGTAATTTTCATTAAATAATAAAAAGTCTGTTATATTAGTCACTACTAGTAACTAATTTACAAACTTATTTAATTAAATTAGTCTGAATAAATTAAAACATTTAATATGAATTGATGATGTATTAATTATTATTAGTTAAATTACTATTTACTTCGAAAAAAGTTTCCAACAAAACTGATAGGTCTCATAGTTAGTGTAATAAATTTAATGAAGTCTGTCCGTGTTATTTTGGAGAAAATCGCAAAAAAAATAGAAAAACTGTTCAGTAAAAACGCTTGAAGAAAATCGGATCGGAGTGAGAGATCATCCCATTTTATTCAAACTTGGTATTTTGGCAACATACTTAACTCTGTTTAATATTATTTAGACGATAAAATTGTAATAATAAACTAAAATAGCATTTTAGAGGAAAACAACCCCTCCCCTCTACTATGCCAAAATCCCTCTTAAATGAAGTTACTCGGAGAAATGTTTGAAATAAAAGTTGTAGCTGTTAATGTGTGTAGATGATGTAAGTTAAAAGAAAATCGCAAACAGTTGGAAAATCCCTTCCGTAAAGTGTAATTTCCGGTGAGGATTTTTGACAGATAACTTATTGTCGGGTCGGTCCCATGGAATGTCAAGTTTGAATATTCTGCGATGTTTCGTTTTTGAGCTTTGCTGTTCATCAGATACACATACACACACAAACCATCTTCTAAAAACCACCTTTCCTGACTCAGGGGACCTCAAAACATGTATTTCCGGTGTAACTCGATATCGAAAATTTGATACGATTACAGTACTTTTTCTTACCAGTAATAAGAGGAAGTAAAAATACTTTTTTCATGAAAAAAATACAAAGAATATATTTTTTAAGAAAGCATTGTCAACAAAGTTAAATGTCAAAATAAAACTTTTTTTCCCCAAAATCTAGTTATGAATCTTTAGATTTTGAATACTCTGTGGATTTCTTTGGAATTTCAGATTTTTATTTATTTAGTAGTAAAAGTGTCAGTAGAATTTCGTAACAATTAAACAAGTCCAGCCAAAAAAAAAAAAACGTATTCACTTTAAAAATAAATAAATTTCCATAACATTACCCCTCAACTCCTCAGAATTTACCTCATCGATTTTTCGGCCACTCAAAAGTTGATAGAATGAAATTTCGTTTCAAACTATTTTTTATCGCTGATGTTTCGCTGACCTATAATAACATTATTCTATTGCATAATAATTATTTTTTTCAGGAGGTGTTATTCTTCCCTGCTATGAAACCCGAGGATAACGTAAAAAATAAAGGTGATTCCGAAGTGCAAGAAGTAAATACAGAAATAAAACAATGACGAATAAATCGTTTATTGTAAATATATTTACAATCAAAAAATTACTTCGCAAAGTATTTGTAATACTAATTTAAAGAAGAGTATAATGATAAAAATGTTAATACCTTGTTTACATATTGACAGAACATTTTAATTTCTATTAAACTATTTTAATTTCTACTTTGGTTTTTATTGGCTTGGGATATTGAATATTAATCAAGCCTAAGGTTTTTCTAGATAATGGAAATATATTTGCGAACCTAAATAAATGTGAAAATTTCTTTCTGAGAAAGTTATAAAATAACCATCTGCTTTTTTAAAATTATCAACTATACAACTGATTTTTGAATATCAAGATTATCTAAAGATGCGTTGTCGAATATTCTAATATTGAATATGAATCTAAAAACTAGTCAAGTAACAAGACAATGTTGGGTTTCTAACTTGACATAGTATCTAACCTTATATAGATTACCTAATTGGTTAATGGTAAAAATTATTATATTCTAACAATTTAATTAACAAATACCATGGCTTTATCATATAAATGAATTCTTAAAGGAACAAATGCAGATGATTTATATACACTTTCTTTTTCAATTCTCTCTACACTGTAAAACTAATTTTTACATGGAGGGATTTAACTTGAGCTCTAATATAACCAAACGGAATTACACCTTGTTATTCAAATAATCGGGCATAAACAATTAACATCCCAAAAATGTTTTTTGAGTTTCATTAAGGAATTAGGGAGAAAAGTTACTCAAGCACATACATTTTTGCCAAAAAAGTTTGTATTTTATTTAAAATTTAATAATGGGAAGAAAGCTTATTTAAAATAACAATAAAAGGTAGTAAATAATTCAATTAACAAGGTGCAAGGATGGATTCATCAATATATTCTCTAACCGAATTGTAATGTTCTCCAAGACTATACATTCTTCGATGGTATGTAAGTATCAGTTTGGGTTCTCCATCTTTTGAATATGCTTCACCAACAATCATCGGTGGACCTTCTGCTTGGATTACTTCTATGCAGCACTTTAGAGCTTCTGATAACGCTCGTAACTAATTAAAAAAAAATTAAAAGTGATATTTATTTATTTATTTCTGTCAACATTGTAAAAACCAAGCAATGTGTAAAATATATAAAAAAAGGTATTCAATGAATTGATAATAAGAAATAATGATTAATTTTGGCTAGTAAATTTGACAGTAAATTCCCAAAGCATAATAGTTCATAATAGTTGTACAACGATGGTGAGGACCAAAAAGGAGAATTATTTTCTTAAATTTCGTTGTTGTGGTGCATTTCTCCTTAGTTTTATTCAATTCCTGAACCCTTTTAGTTTAACCAATTTATTATCTTATTCTGAACATTTTGAAAAACTTTCCCAAATTAAAACAATTTTTGGATCAATTTAGTACTTTCATTGAAAAATTAATAAATATTTTTTGAGATAACCCTATTAAAGTAATTGGAAAACTAATAAAATAGAGGCAAATAGGACAAAAGTTCAAAAAAATTTAATTTGGGGAAAAATGGTTCAAGTAAAGCAACAAAAAATAAATTTATTCCAAAAAGAATTGTTCAAAAATGATGATACAAAATTAATTTGAGGAAAAAGTTATTCAATTTGTACAAAGTAAGGTAATAAAAAGCACGAAAAGATTTGAGAGGAAATATTTGAACTGTCAAAATATGGCAATGAATAGGTTGAAGAGGTTTTAATTTGTATATAATGCGTTTCTTACTGTGTAAAATAAGAATTAAATGGTTCAAAAGAGGTTTATTTTAGATAATGTTTGGGGTTGTTCAAAATAAGCAACAATAATGATATGTCACCTAATAAAATATTAAAATGTCACAATTTTTATTTACAATGATTTTGAATTAGCTATTTTTCCTTAGCCAAAGGACTCTGCTAGAGACCTTTTCGAAAAAGCAAATTTGATATTAAATTCCCAAAGCATATGTCTGAGACTCTATTCAATAACCCATCGAATAGAAGTTAAAATTCTAGGCCAAACCTATTTGACATTTATTAATTCGAAATAGTTGGCAGATCAGGTAATCACTAAATGTTGTAGAGCGTATAGAATCCATAAA
>JAAEAF010007358.1:0-53130 GCA_011037195.1 Triatoma infestans
TTTTGTAGATTGTCTGCAATTCTTGTGCGTGGTTTGCGGTGTGAGGGGTGTGTATTTAAGTCTGTTCGTCAGGTGTCTAAGTGCAGCTGTAAACGTAATGTTTGTGAGGTTTACAGTTCGTGGGCAAAAAACTCGACAACCTCCAAAAATCACAGAACACTCAATACAAAAAACAACAAACCCAAGCATTCCACCCACGAACTGTAAACCTCACAAACATTACGTTTACACCAATCGAAACCGAACTTCTAGACAGGGACTTAAATACAATCTCAAGAGCACAAACCACACCAAGAACATTGAACAACTTGCCGTTGACACTGAACTTGCGATAACTTTACTACCACACGGAGAACAGGAACACGCTCGCCATATCGCCGCAAACATAATAAAAGACTTACAGAAACAACAAACGCACAGTAACACAGACGGACAAGAAGAAAGAACTGCCGGTAGAATACGAAAAACTCAAAGATAATAACCTTATAATCACAAAAGCCGACAAAGGGAACAGCACGGTAATAATGACACACGACGACTACGTAAACAAAACCCTAGAATTCATAAACAACAATACATATACACAACTCAAAAAGGACCCAACAAAAAACTTCCAACAACAAGTAAAAACTGCTATAAAGAACGCAACACTAGTAATACCACCCCGCGAAGCCTTCAAATATACTTGCATGAACCCTACAGCACCCATTCTAAATGCACTTCCAAAAATACATAAACCCAATATTCCCATCAGACCCGTCGTAAACTACACAACTGCACAGCATACAAGTTGACACAGCATCTGGCAACAGTAATAAAAAACAAAGTAAAACTGAATGACACTTACAATATAAGAAACACACAACACCTAATACAATTAACAGAAAATATAAAACTCACCCCCAATTCCCGTTTGCTATCCCTCGACATTACCAACCTATACACCTCCATACCAATCACGGACACACTGGACTTAATGAAACAGAAGTTGGAACGAGAAGAATCCATGCAGTTGGTCCACCAACTCACGAACTTAGTACAAACCACAACAACACAAAACTACTTTAGATTTAACAACAAGTTCTACCTCGCTACCGACGGACTGGGAATGGGGCACCCCACATCGGCCATACTATCAGAAATATTTATACAAAACATGGAAGAAACTTACGTACCCAAACTGAAAGAGGAGTTCGGGGTAACGTTTTATGCACGATACGTGGACGATTCATTCCTCATATTGCAAAACGACATAGACGTAGACAAAATAGTACATTACCTTAACAACATAAACAAGAAAATAAAATTCACATACGAAAAAGAAACGAACAACACCCTCAACTTCTTAGACATGAAACTCACAAGAACCGACCATAAACTAGAATACGGAATATACAGAAAAGCAACTACATCAGATGCTATCATACCGCACAATTCCAACCACCCCACCCAACACAAACTAGCTGCACTTAGACACCTGACGAACAGACTTAAATACACACCCCTCACACCCGCAAACCACGCACAAGAATTGCAGACAATCTACAAAATAGCTGAAAACAATGGGTACAATACAAACATCGTTAATAAACTCCTCAAAAACGAACCACACCACCGAAATAGGACTGACAAAGAAACAGCAGACAAATTCGCCACATTCACATATATTGGAAGCCACACGTACAAACTCACAATTTTTTTCAAAAAACTGGGCATTAAGACATCCTTCCGAACAAACAACAAATTAGGCAACAAACCCCGCACTCGTACCGAGTTCACAGACGTGTATGACAGCAGTGGGGTTTACGAGTTGAAATGCCCGGACTGTGACAACATTTACGTGGGGGAGACCGGCAGAAAAATCAAGGAACGATTTACCGAACACATCAGATCATACAAATACAACAAAGTTGGCTCAAATTAGGCCAATCACCTAAATACTAACAAACACAAACCCGATGACATAACGACCACGTTCATCGTTAGACATAACGACTACGCTTCATGCTAATACACTCTGGCCACAAAGGACGACGACTTGACATAGTAGAACAACTCGAAATATATATGCGCAAGACACAAAACTTAATAAATGAACAGACAAAATTTGCTAGTGAACCATTATTCAAAACACTCTTCCCACAATAGCAACAGAAACACAATTACCAGTGCAAACATCACACCCGCAACAAATAATTCTTAAACAGATTTTAGTTTTAGGTTTAGTTTTAAATCTATTAGGTATATATAAATTTACTAGTTTATAAGTTACTAGTTTATTTAAATTTACTAGTTTAGATATATATATATAGAGAGAGAAAAAAAAAAGTGCGTATTTGGATCATGTATGTGAGTAATGATGTGATATGGTTTGTGGGATGCATAATAAAAAACTTAGTTATATAAAAAACTATATTTAGGTGTGCACGCTTGCGAGGATGTGAGGGTTGCGTGAGGGGGTGGGGAATGACTGGAATGCGTGGATATGGAGACTTAATTATGAAAAGTTGTTCAATTTTGAATGGATGAATGAATTTTGAATGTTAGTTTGGTCGTTATTTAATTTTATTTAAATTTATTTTGTGTATTTTTTGTATTCTATTTTGGTTAGTTGATTGTGAGTGGGTCTCCCTCCAGCAACAGAGTTTAAAGATTAGACCCCCACGTGCTATGTCCACTGTAAGAAAAATTTGCTCTTTAACAACCCAAACACATGTTTTCCCACCCATCTGGCCACATCCCTTGACCTAGTTTAAGAGTTTAGTTTTTTAAAAATACGTCTCAGTTAGTATGAAACTAAGTTTGCTCTGTGCGAGTCTGTGTTGTCACACTGTCTAAAAAACGCATCCTGAAGATGGGAGAACGCCCGAAACCGGTCGATGACCAGAAAATGAAGCAGCTACCACAATGTGTCTGATGCTTTCCAGCTCTGCGGTGGTGAACCAACCACCACAACAGATATTTAATACTTATTAATATTTTACTGGTGGAAAATCCATGCAATATATTACACTTTCGTTCGGATGGGTGCCTATCGTTTTACACCTTTTTCAGAATTCCTTAAAAAAGGAAATATTTTATTAAAAATATTTAGGATAAAAGAGAGATCTCCTTTGTGAGTGATATGCATACGGAAGTTTAAAGAAAATCATTTGAGTTATTTTCGAGAAAAATATAAAAAATAATCCATTCAATAAAATGGTAAATTCCAGATTGGGAATTATGACGAATAGCATCCTGAATAGTGTTTTGCAGCTAACCACAAGTATTATCACGTTTGAGGTTCCAGCAATTTTGGATTCTTCAGTTATATACACCCGCACCAGTTTCTATTCACAGGACATCACATGTGTGAGTTCCCCGGTATAGTTTCAAATACAAAGAAATGATACAAGCGCAATACTTTCTCTTACAAACAAAAATTAAAAGTAAAATTCTACTTTTCAGTTATCTTATCTCAAGATAAATATTAAAAAAAAAAAATTCATTGAGAAAAATATATTTCTTTTAATTGAATGAGGTTCCATTTTATTATGAATTAGAAAAAAATTAACCTTTTTGAACTTTTTATATCATAATGATTGTAATTGGAAAAAGAAAAAATAGTTTTTATATATGTAAATTAGTCACTGTATTACAAAAGAATTTTTTATTGTTAGTGTTTTTTTAAATATGTTTACTTATAACATGTTTACAAATTTTGTTGTTCATATTCTCAAGGATTCAACGATTTTTTTAACAAATAATAGGAGTAGTATTCTAAACAATATAATTGAATAATATGTTTATTACGAAAGTTTGCACAGAGATTCCTAATCATAAGCGACTCTGTATGTTATTAATATAATATAACTAAAGAAATCATAGAAATGCATTACGACCTTTTTCTTACTGCAGTTCTCTTGCATTAATTTGTATTAAGAAGTAACAAATTGAAGCTTAAATTATTACTGCCGTTAATATTATGTAATGGGCGATTGAACTGTAACTCACAGAGAAATAGCTAAACAGCAATTTAGTGGGAACTGTCAACCGGTAACCAAAAATTATTCCAAAAAAATCTTGGTGTGAAACACTTCACGATTTTCTCTTACTCCACTTCATAAAATATATTATTATAAAATGAACAAATTTACACATATATCCTGACATAATTATACAGCTGGTGGTAGGGGGGAAAGTTTAAACTACTAAAACAGGCAGGTAGAGAATGGATTATATTGTAAATAGGTGTAAGAGAAAGCCAAAAAATTGATTATATCGAACTATAAAAATTTGATTTTTAAAGTGTCAGATTCCACAAAACTACCTAGAAACAGTTTTTTTTTTTTGCAGAATGATGTTTCAAATAAAAGTGACACATTTCTATTTATAAAGCAAGCATTTCTTCAAGTTTAAAGAAAATCATTTTATAACCGTTTTCAAGGAAATTCAAAATTTGCGATTCTGTTAATGATTCTAATGTGTGTTAATATTATACAGGTGGTATAATCATATACTTATTATTAAATTATATTAACTTTGGTGTTTTTTTTGTGTGGCCTCCAAGCAGTGTTCTCAAGCAGCCACACAGACAACACTGCCCATCACCGGGGCAGTGAGTTGTAAAGACTCTTAGGTAGAAAAAAATCTAAGGGCAGCACGCTCGATTCGAATCCGGGACCTCCGCGTTGCTAGTCCTGCGCACTACCCTTCCTTTTCCCTTGGCTTTCGCCAATTAACTAGGGACGAAGTTTGTGTGCTGTGTTTCTCCTTGTCTGTAAAGTGTACAGTGTATGTAGTTTAAGTATATTGTATACTGTTCTGACGAAGTGCATGGTGTACTGAGCTGTGGTAACCCGTGGGGTCGCTACTCCCCAAGTAACTGCATGCATGAGATGATACCCCTTGCGGGCAAAAGTATGTAGATAGTATGCGAAGTTTAAAGAAAATCGTTGGAACCGTTTTCGAGAAGATTACAAAAAAAAAAAACATTTAGTCAGGACACACTTCTGATTGATGGATTTTGCCGGAAATCTTTGTGTCTGACGCGGTGGATCTGGCTAAATGGAATACCAAGTTGAGCTTCCTGCGACTTTTCGTTTTTCAAATATTCTGTTAACATATAGAGGTCACTCGCTAAAACCCATTTTTTTTCGTATTGAGGGGAACCCAAAATATGTATTTCCGGTGAAAAACTATGGCATGAATGCAATACTTCCACTTATTAGGGAGTAAGAGGAAGTATGTGCGCGCGAAGAAAATATCTCAAAAACGAAAAATTGCTAGAAACTCAAAGTTGGTAATCGATTTGACCGCATCTGACACGAAGATTTCCGGCAAAATCTGTCAATTGGAAATGCGACTTTACTGAGTTTCTTTCTCTCTCAGATTTTTGCGTTTTTTTTCGATACGATTCAACTGGTTCACTTTTTCAATTGGTTCTGACAATTTTTCTTTAAACAATTCCGTACACTATGTATACACATCATAAATATCTATCACTTTTTATTTGTAACCTTTTTCCCGGAAAAATAGTAGAATAATATTTTTGAGAATTTTGAAATTTTCTATATTTTAAAACGGCTACAACTTTTTTTTTTAATCTTGGAATAGCTCACAGCACAGTTTCAAAATAGGATATCACTTTTATTTGAGGCATATTTTTTTTTTTTTTTTTTTTTAGAGTGTCAGATTTAAATTTAAACTGTACAAGCTTTGTTGGTTTTGACAGAGGGCGCTCAACACAAGTTCACTCAGATATACTATTATAAACCCTACTAAACACACATTTCTAAACGTTTTAAAGAAATTTGTACAATTTTTGAAGAAAATTTGTTAAATAAATATTATTAATTTGGAATAAGAGGAAGTCGTGTGAGTATTTCACTTCGGTTTTTTTTTTTTATTGAAAATTCCCCCACTTTTTTCCTGTAACTATTAAAATAAACATGTTTTTGTTTGTATAATTTGTTATCAACAATTTTACTAATCAATCTTAAATATGATTTAAGGAGTTGTTTTTTCCTTTCTGATTAAAATGGATTTTTTTTTAGACATGTTTTTAACAGAGTCTATTTAGGATATTTTTATTACTGTAGCTAAAAATTAATACACGCTAGTATAATAATGGCTAGAAGATAAGAGAATTTAAACAAAGAACTCGCCACTATGAGCAAGTGACTGCTAGGTATGGTAAAAAAAAAAAAAAAAAAAAAATTAGCGGAATGATTTTGTATTGAACAAAGAGGTATCTTAAAAAAACAAAAATCGAGGAAACATATTCTGACAATTTAAATTTTTGTCTCAAACTGGATGTGTGATTTTATATCTTTAAACTTCGTATTATTATCACACACATTTTCAGGCCAATCACTTTTATTTGAAACATATATCCTGGAAAATTGATTTAGCAATCTTTCTCAGTGCCACTATTACCAGCCTTTATGCAGGGTTCCTTACAAACTCCAACTGAGTAAGTAGTCTCCCATACTGAGAATATCTTAAGCATTGGCTTCTACGGATTAAAAACCACCACATTATGATAATGATGATGTCCCGCAGCGGTTGATGCAAATTATTTAAAAAATGTATATATTATAAATGAATTACAAATAAATTTTTGTTTTAGTTAATTACAAATTTTATTCGTATATTTATATTGTTCAATTTTCGACCACACTTAAGTAATAAGTATAAAGCATGTATGTGGAATTTTCCTAAAAATGAGGTTTGACTAAATTTGAGTTTTCATGACCTTCCAGGGAACTGGGGCAGGGGTGTTTGGGCCTAGAACCAAACACTCGGAACCCATGGGTGTGTTTCCGAGCATCTTCCTGGCAGAAATTCACGGTATTGGAAGGTGCGTTCAGTTTAACCTCGATAGTCGGAATCAAGAAATAGTTGTCCTATCCGACATTCAGGCATTAAATCAAATCACTGAGCTCTTGTGTTATCAGTTCTAAAAAATACCTCGGTAAGCTTAAAAACCTACGCAGAAGAAATAAAGTTACCCTATTCTGGGTGCCAGGGACATGTCTGCGTGGAAGGCAACAAAGTGGCCGACACCCTGGGAAAAGAAGACGCTGCATCTACTCTCTTGGGGCCTGAGCCCTTTTGCGAAGTCGGCGACTCTTGGAAGAAATCAAGGACTGAGGCAGGCCAAGTTCTGTCTAGGAGATTATAACCAGGAAAGGTCGAAGGCTTGCATCACTCTGAGTAAAATGAAGATCCGTATTCTTACGTGATTTCTCATGGGGCACTGCTGACTCAAGGAATAGCTGAAGAAGCTAGGCCTAGAAGATGATGGCACATGCAGATTTTGTGGAAAACTCTAATACGTCTCCTCACCAACTGCGACGCCTTCATCCAAAAAAGATGTAATTGCCTGGGTTGTTACCAAGTGGGGGAGAGGGAAACACCCACCCTAGTACACAGAAGGGATACAATAGATGACTTGATGGTCGCAGTGCATAAACCCTCAAAAAAATAAAATAAAGCAAGTTTTCATGGACCAACAAACCCCAAAAAAATCAACATAAAAATTTTATTTTGATTATAAGACACCTTAATATAAGATTTCATATAAGATAAATCTAAATGAGATGTGTGTCTTTTTCGATAAAATCTGCCTACCAGAAACACTTAACTCTGAGTAGCTAAGTATGCCCTTGTTATTGTTATTGGGGGCTTCACAGTTTCTAGCAATGCTTTTATACGCCCTAAATATTATAAATAGTGTTTATCTTTTTATTGTAAAATTCGTATCCAATATTACCGGTGACAATTTTAATTCGCTAATTTGTCAGTTAGAATAATGAGATTGTATTAGGAGAAAGTCATATGATTGTTTCAACCATTTTGTTTTTTAAGGCTAGGCTCACAAACCGTTCGCCGGACACCCACAGTTTAGCCAGCTGAAATGGGTCAACTGATTTCAGCAAGACTACTAACACACGACTGGTTGACAAGATGGAATACCAACTTAACACGATAATATCTCATTTCTGACCAATACGATTAATGAAAGACAACGATTGTCGTTAGTTTGGACACAGACGAACATTAAGTAGATCAGCATTGTTAGGTTATATTATTGTTGTTTTATCGAAACAAAATATCTTTTACATCATACATTTTCAAAATAATAAATTTTACGCAATACGAAGGTGAATGACTCTTATTTTATAAACTTTGTGCTATAACCAACGTCTGCTTTGAATTTCTTGCAAGAAAAAATTTGTTTGAAGTTATTTATAAATAAGAGTACCTTAGATTAAAGGAGAAAATTAAAAAAAAAAAAAATGAAGGGTTATTTGGAATATTATTTTTGTCTACTAATAAATTATATCAGTTGTAAAAAAAAAAGTGATGTAGTTATATGTAAGTTAAAATGTTAAACTTTATAGTTTTGGGATGATTTTTTTTTTTTTTTTATGAATTCTAAACAATAAATGAAACAATTCTAAACGATATTACTTCATGTTCTAAATTTTATCATATTACGAAGACAAAGGGTCATTAGAAGAAGTTAGGAAATTTGCACATAATTATCTTTTAATTAAGCCCCATTAAATTTCCCGCCGTTTTGTTGGCTGGTTTTCTCCAATTAGCGAGGATTTGATAAAAATAATAAGAGAAAATAAAAAGCAAAAGTAGAGCATATATCACCGGCAAAAAATTCCGGCCACTTAAAAAAAATTACATTTAATAAATTATACAATATTGTCTGGTCTGTTTTTACCAGTTTTTTGTTTTGGCAAATTAATAGTTAACATTTTTAGAGTAAATTGGACTTTGTAAATTAAACTTGTGATATTAAAAAAATTAAATAAATCATATATGTTTACTAGTTTATGTTCATTTATTATCAATTTGTTTTTTTTTTTTTAATCAGTTCGAATTGATTTTTATTTGCTTTAACTTTGTTTTGTAGCACTTATTGATGACGGCCGCTCCATCAGAAATGCAGCCATTGCTATTGGGGTCCCCTACCAAACTCTGCAAGCTGCAATGCAGCGTTACAGAGAAACAGGCTCATACTCAAAAAGGCCAGGCCAGAGCGTCCAAGGGACACTGAACTCCCGGACGACCGTTTTTGTGACACTGACAAATTTTACGAAATCGTCATTTGACAGATGTTGAAGTAAGGTCATCGCCTCCCAGAAGTTCGAGGTATTCAAATTTCTGAGAGAACAACTCGAAGGAGATTGAATAGTAAGGTTTGATGACTTTTCACCCTACAAGAAGGCCAGAATAAAACAAGGAGCACCGAATTTTTTCGGCTTGAGTTTGCTCGGTAATAAATAAATCAATTGGTCTGTAGAGCAGTGGGCTAGTGTATTGTTTACTGACGAGTCTCAATGCAATTTTGTTCTCACTAGGCCTTTCCATTGAGGCTCCCTGATGGTTTGGGCAGGTATCATTTACAAAGACGTACGGAGTTAGTAATCATTCGAAGAAGTTCCATGATTGCTGCTAGGTATTTGGCGGATATACTGGAAGTATGTCCGCCGGAGATAGGTGAGGAGTTTGTGCTAATGCACGATAACGCTCGTCCACTTACACCGCACACAATGCAGGCTTTTCTTAATAATCATAATAATGGCTTCCTTAACTAGCCTGCCTGTTCCCCTGACTTAATCCCATAGAGCATCTGTGGGATACGCTTGGAAGACGGATAAGAGATCGGAGAGTCCTTTCTGGGACGCTTCAGGAGCTAGGTATGATGAAAACGAAACTTCCCAATTGATTCATAGCATGCCGAGATGCCTAGAAGCTGCGATAAAGGCTAGAGGAGGTAATACTCGGTATTAGCACCATCCTATTAAAAAAAATAATGTAGAATAAAAAAAAAAAAAACAGGTCCAGATTCACTTGTTTTAAATTAATTATTTTCCTACATAATCTATTTGTTTTATTTTGAAAATCAATTAACTTATAAACCTTATGAACGATAAAAATTATTAAAAAATTTAAAAACTATGCATCCGAATTTTCCGGTGAGTGTATATAAATCCCGTTTAGGGTCCTACCGTACCAGTATTAAAGAAGAATAAGACCCAAGAGAAGTAAGTAGTAAGTGAATATTTTCGAACAGGATTCTTTTCCTCCAGTTTCTTGGTGAATACAAATTTTTTGCTAATTTTGTAACTCTGTTTCCTTTCGATCAGAGAGAGGAAAGAGAGACTAATTCCTAAAAAAAAAATTCTTAGGCAGATGATCTCAAAATATTATAGTTTTCGTGAAAACTGTATTAATAAATTTGATACAAATGTTTTACGTCCTCTTACTGTAGTAAGAGAATCTAATAAAACTGTAATTATTGTTTAGAACAGTGCAACAAGTAAATGTCATTAAACTGAGAATTGAGTAAGATTACACCATACGTCACAAGTTCCCTTTAAAGTATTGCATCAGATTCCAGTATTAAAGGAATATAGCGTCACTATTATATAGTAATTGTTCCTACATATGTTATATTTGATTTATTTATAAATATGAACATAGTGTAAATGTAAACTCATGTGAAGTACATCTCTGATCCATTGTAGTCAATTAATTTAGATGCTAAAATATTTAGTTTATACTTATTCTTGTTGTTGTAAGAAGCAAATAATTTTGTAAGAACAATTATTACGCTAGAATTAAATTTTTATGAAATTCCAGTTTATTTAAAAATACATGGACCTAGGAAAAATGTTAAAAATTGCTTTGTGAATTTGTGTTCTTGAATAACATAATTCCAAGAACTATGTAGAACCCATATTAATATCAATTTTGATATTCCACGATATATTTAGATGCAAATGTAAAATATGGATTTTTCTGTATTAATTGACCAACATGAAGTTCCTCTTTTTATTTTTATCTTAATGCTTACTGCTAAAGGAAAATCAAAATTTAGTTGCAGCGTTCGAATCAAAATTTTCGAAATTTATTTTTAATACTAAAAACGAAAAAAAAATAATGTTTTTATCGGATAGTGAGTGTTATTTGTTTTTTTTTAAGAGAACAAAATAACTCATCGTAGGAAGCTGAAATCCGTTTGTATGCCGCTTAGATTTCTGGCAAAATCCAGAAGACCGGAAATGCAACATTAGTGAAAGGTTTTTCTTCTTTTTTTTCACTCACATTTCGCGTTTTTCTTGAAAAAGTTACTAACTATACACATATAAAGGCCTAACACTTTTATTTGAAATATTTTTTTCAGGAAGATTTATTTATGCAAGGTTCTGGAATAGTTGTAACATTAAGAGTTCTTCATTGCAATGTACAGTTATAGCAATTTAAAAAACTTACGATGGTTAACCAGTTTTCTTCAGATTTGGAATCTAGCAATAAAATTACTGTACCGTTGTATTATATAGATGATAGCCTTATACATTGCATACATATATACTGAAATGGTACATTAGAGGAGAGCTTAACGTGCCTCCTTTTCTAGAACCCACCCAAAAATAAACAATTTCCTTGGAAAAACGCTTAAAAAAAAAAAAGATATTGATGTATGTAGATAGCATACGAAGTTTAAAGAAAATTGGAGCCATTTTTCGAGAAAATGGCGTCAAACTGAAGAGAAAAAAAAGATCAGTAAAGTCGCCCTTCCGGATTTGGTAGATTTTTGATCAAAAACCTTGCTGTTCACATACACTGGGGTATTATAAAAAAATCTATACATAGTATCAAAATTTGAACTACCTGCGATTTTTTGTTCCATTCATAGAGACACACACACACACACATATACACAATTTACTTAAAATATTATTCAGGGGGCCCGCAAAACATTTAATTCCGATGAAAACACAGTTTCGAAACTTTGAAGTAATGTAGTAAAGAGTAAGAGGGGGGAAAAAATTTGTATATTATTTAAAAAAAAGATGTAAATACTGAATAATATAAAAAGATAAATTTAATTTTTTTATATGGGAATTGGTTTAAATAAAAATTTCAATAAAAAAAAAGACTTCAAGAAGAATCGATAAAAGAATTCCACGTATTCAGGATTTTTTTTTTTTTGAACTTTCAAAACAAGCGGTAGGTAATTACTACAGAAATAAAAAATTTATTGTAGAAGTATTTTTTTTTTAATATTTCTTATTTATATATATATATAAATTTTAATTATAATCAATTATAAGAGAAAATAAAAATCATAGCCTACCTGAATAGATGCTCCCAAAACACCACTGAGCAATAAACTTGAGACTAGAATGATGGCGGTCGCTTTGTGTGCAATCATTTTTTATGTATATAAATATTTTCTAAATAAATAAAAAATAACAAAATACGAAGATAACGAAGTTTAAAGAAGCTGTTGCTATAGAGAGAGTCCCGTGAACAAGTGGCTAGTTAACCCAATCGCAAAAGCTGAAGAACATGAAGCTACTCCGGCTAATATATAGAGTTGTAAGGTATAATAGTGGGGGAGTCTTGAATTCATCCAATAGAATATTCTTATATAGCCACGCCTTTTTTTTTTGCAACCCCTTTAGAATAAGAAATCAATTCAAAAACCTAATTGTTTATTTATTTTATTAAAATATAAATAAGTAAAAAATAGTTATATAATTAATTAAAACTTGCGTTTATTGGTAATAATAATAATAATGTAATATTCCAGCATTAGAGTTGCTTGCGTAAATTCTAAGAAAATGATCTTGTTTTGTCAGATTTATAAATTTATCTACGACTAATTTTTATATACGTTATTCTCGCCTTGAAATACTTTTCTGTAAAATTCTAGGATAAGCTAAGCCAGTTAAGCATGAGAGCATGCCCTTTAAAGAGCCCCCTTTTTTGCAATACTTTGTTTTTATTTTATTTTGTTTTCTTTATTTTTCTTTTTTTAAAGCTATGGATATAACCACTGACATTTTTTTATCGTCTAGTTAAGGGCTTAAAAATGGTATATTTATTTCAGGGTGGGGCAAATTTGGGGCCTTGGCCACCAATATATTTTTTTAGCTGAAATTGTTATTTACTGCTTATGTTCAGTTAACCAACTACCACCCACTTTTACATTGCTCTTTCATAAAAGATTCCTTATTTGATGGAAAGAAAGGTGTATATATATTGGTAACGTTTATTTACTTCCCGCGGCCACATTGTTTATAAACTTATGTGGAAGCTCATAATTCTCTTTATTACCACCAGGGGGGAACGATATAGAACATAACGGTCAGAATACAACACTTGGAATCGTATGAATAGATTTATTTTCTATATTTCCTCGAGAATAATTCCAATATTCTCTTTAAACTTTACACAATAATTATATTTATTTAGGACTATCGTTTTTTTAGCTACAAAAAAAAATAAATTTTCTGTCAACATTTTACTGGGAAAAGTAATTTTAGGAGAATTTGAGGGAGTTGTGAATTAAGTGTTTGATGTAAAAAAAAACTATTCAAAGCAGTGTTCACGTATTTAAATAATAATTTTAGGAGCAACTAATCGTTTAGTAAAAATTTCAGTTATGAAGAAAAAAAATTGCCAGTTAAAAAAGTGAAGAAGTTGTATGTATTTTTCAGTAAGTGAAATAAAATGAATAATAATAGGTTTTTGAAGTTAGATGCAGTCTTAAATTTCTCCTCTTTTTAATATATAAAATTAAGAGAATGAATCCCATAGAGCAAACATGTTTTTAAATTCATACGAGGACCCGGCATTGAAGCTAGGCAGTCCTAGATTACCTTTAGATTTTCTCGCTCTAGGGAGCATCTATCAAATCACTGCCGAAAGCCGGCAATATACCGGAGAAGGTTCCAGGAACCAATGATTTCAACTGTTGAATCGCGTTAACGAAAACAAAAAAAAGTCTGGTATGAATAACTTTCTTTTATTGCTGTTTAATACAATGACAAATTTCCTTAAACTTCAAATTATACAATAGTTAAAACTTCATTATTTAAATATTAGTAATTTACATCTGTATATAAATACAATACTAAATGTAAGGAAAGATAAACAAATCACCCGAGTCACTTGTGTGGAGAGTTCATCCAGCGATGAGACTCCATAAAAAACACATATGGCACTTTATAATTCTAGTTAATCATTAGAGAGTTTCGAGGCCAGAGGCGTTTTAATTGTCTGGATGGATTATCTGGAAGGGTAGAGGAACCTAGCTGGCGGACTAAAGGATTAGGGTGAGCAGAAAGGAATAGGTGGAACATTTTATATTTGGATTTAGCAACTTCGGCTATGTAAGGAATATTGAGGTCTTGATGTGGGGTGAGGTTTGACACATAGAAGGGGGCATTAACTTTTCTGAGGATTTTCGGTTGGAAGGAAATGGAATTGGGCGGAAAATGGAATGTTGCTAGAACCCCATAATTCTTCAATAGTATTACTAGGTAAATCAATCTTGTGTATTGTAGAGATAGTTTAGATCGTCAGCCGAATGGTAATGATAATAGTTTGATTCGTCTGTTGAGGTCTTATCTTTTTTGTCGTTTATGGGGGTTCCAGGTGCTATAATATTTATATTTTAAGCTTGAATGGATGGTTTTGAATCGTCTGCCAGGAGTTATAATAATATAATATACAGGTGAGAAATACTATATTAATAAAGTAATAGAAAATAATAATAAATCAATATGAAATACAGGATAATACAATAAATGAAATATAAGTGGAACATTATGACGTTTGAATTTTAACATCACTAACTCTGCAGAACTACATAATTTTTTTTTTTTTTTTTTTCAGAAAATTATTACAAATAAAAGTGATATAGTGCAGTTGGCATTTCATGTTTAAAGGAAATCATTGTAGCCGTTGGCCTGCAGCAGTGAATGAAAAGCTGAAACCCTACTTTGTAAGGAAAACTGAGCTATACTTAGAGGAAGGTTTGGTAATGTAGGATACTATCCCGCCAACAGCAAACTGGAGTGCTAAAAGAAAAGCAATATTATTGCTGCACAACTAGGTATGAATAAAATGAAATCACAGACTCATTCCTATGTTTGGTGGCTATCGATTGACAGAGAAATAGAATCTTTGATCAACACTTGTCATGCTTGCAAAATGTTAAGACCGGAACCGCTAACGGCAGTTTTAAAATCTTGGTCAACCACGGAACGTCCGTTTGATTAGGATTTATGTCGATTACTGCGTGTCTTTCTATAGCAAAATTTTTGTAGTTGTAACAGAAACTTTCTCTAAATGGGCAGTTTTTATTATTCCGATTCCGTCACTAACAATTCAAAACTACGTGAACATTTGCTAGATATGGCATCCCGAAAATTCTGGTTACAGTTAATGGGCACCATTTATGTGTAATGCTTTCCAGGAACTTTAAGGTCACCCGGACGCTTTATCACTCGGCTAGCAATAATGCGGCAGAAAATTCTATGAAATCTTTTAAACTAGCCATAAAAAGATATCAATGAATAGATATCTCTTATCATTATGGAACATCAACTCATTGAACGACCGGAGTAACACCAGTAAAGTTGATATTTGAACAAGAGCTTCGCTCACTTTATATTGCATTACTAGTATCCAAACGAGAAGTAGCCAAGAGCGTGCAAATAAAAAAAATTTAGCTTCTCCACACACAAATTCATCGTCAGAAGAATACAGACCGAATCATGATTAATCTGTGAAGAGAACAACACTTCCTCATTGCTCTACAGTACAATGAACATGCCGAATGGCAAAGGCTAACGAATGGACCTAGCCATCAGACCTACTTCTCGCAATCGTCTTCGAACAGTGACTCGCTAAATTTGTAATAAGTTATCCCTGAGTTTTGTAGCTGTAAGAAACCGATTGTACAGAACTGAGAGCGAAAGAAATCCATCGACTCGGTCAGTTGTGACCATTTTACGACCACGGGGTGTATTCTCCAGATCCCCTAAAATGTACAATTGCTTGATGAACCGCAAAACGTGACAGATCTAAACGTTCTGCCACATATCGGACGGTTATGTCCATCCTCTGCTAGAGCGACTACTCTTGATAGAATTCTCAAAAGAAATGACCATTTTTCTAATAATAAAGTCAAGCAAATAAACTAATTAACGATGAAATTAAAAATAATGTGAAATTAAAAAACAAAGAAATCATTACAATGTCTGCCCCAGAACACTGATTTTTTTTCTAAATTTAAGGCGCATCAATATCTAAGGTCATTGGCGCCTTCTTAGAGCCTTCCATCACCTAGAGGCTGTAGAGGCCCCTAGGAAGGAAAAAATCTAAAGGCAGCACAGCTGGACTCGAACCAGGGACCTCCGCGTGGGAGTCCAGTATGCTAACCCTCCCCTGAATTTCTATTGTTTTCAGTTTTTATTCTCAACCAAGTAAAAGTTTCTTTGATGTGTTGTAAATTACATTTATATTAGTTATAAACATAAATTTAACAAAGCAGAACTAAGTTCAGAGTTGTTTTTTTTATATAGAAAAATATGTACCCATTTTTTTGTTGTTGCTGAGTGTATATTGGTGATAGAACCATAGATTATACTGAAGTGGTACTTTAGAGGATAGCTAAACGTTGCTGTTCACCAAGAACCCTCCAAAAAATAAATATTTTGGAAAAAAACATTACAAATAAAAGTGATAAAGAAATTTATGTGTTTAATCAATATATGAATTTTACAGAAAACCGTTGAAGTTGTCATGATAAAAACAAAGAAACTTCAGGAAAATCACACTTCTGGATGTTATGAATGTTGCTATGTATTTAGCAATGTGTGTATTAAAGGAAATATTTAGTGAGTTTTTTGAGATGGTCAAAAAATTGAAAAACATCTACTTAGTGAAGTTGTTACTTCTTGTTCAAGAAATGTTGCTCATAATCCTCCTAAAACAAGCTACGTGGCTATCCAGTGTTGGATGATTAATTCTCTTAATCCCTTATTCATTGCTTAAGATTAAAAAGTAAAATAAAATAAAAACAAATGTTTTCAATGTTTTATTTGTTATGTGTTGTAGTTACGTGTAATGTATGCATTTTCCTTATTTTTTGCAGTTAATATTTCATCCACAATAATTTATCTTTCTTTACCGCATTACTTCTTTTTTTTATCGCATTTTTCTTTTTTATCAGATGCCGTAGTCAGAGCACATCTTGGTAAAATAATATATGAACATTCACAAGGTTCAGGTACTTTCGATCTATCAGCTTGACATTCAGAAAATGCCGGTCTTGAGGCTCTTTTTCTTTTACACTCTGGTTTTATATATGGGAAAAAACAATCCGGTGGATCTCTGGCCGGTTTACAACAAGGCATGCACAATTTTTTACATTCTAATTTCGACTTAATTTCTTTTTTGTGTGAAATTATGTCATCGCTTTTCTTTAAACAAGGTAATGGTTTTTGAAAATCACTTTCCGCTTTTTTTGGTTCCTCTTTATTATAAGCTCTTGCATTTGTTGAAAAAAATCTATTACTCAATTTTGGTACACCCAGTTTCTCTTTTTGTAAATCTTTAAGCTTAATTTTTGGAGCAATTGTACCAACCTCAAAAGTTTGAAAACATTTTGGATCATAACAACAATCTCTTCTACCATCGTAGAAATTAACTTTGTTCACAGTTTCACTATAACTTGGATATTTAAAATTAACACTTTTACACATATTTAAGCTGGCATGAACTTCTTCACAGGATACTGGGACATCAATTGGTACACAACATGGTAAACATACTTTCATACATTCTCCAGTCCATTTTGGAATTTTTACTGGTTCACATTTTTCTTTTTTTCGTTTTTCTCTGTGACAGGTTGTCGCATCGGAAGATTTTGTACCACATTCAGCGTCCGCTCTATTTGTTGATGATAATTTCAATTCTCTAATTTGTGTATATTTAGATGTTAATAATTTATTATTATATTGTTTTAAGGCTACTTTGCCTATACTTACCAAACCTTGGACACCTTTTCTCTTACGATTTGTGAATTGTGTAAAACCTCTTTTCCATATTATGCCATTATGAAATAGATTTTGTTTGTGTAACCTTTTAATTAATGGTAATGACATTTTAGCTTTTGTGAATACCTTGTTTTAGGCCGAGATAAAATAAAATTGCAAAAGGAAAAGTGTTTACTTGTACATGCTCTTGAACTTGAAATCTGTGTAACTTATTATTATTCACATAATAATAAATTGTTTGTTTGTTTTTTAATACAGCTGATTTATTTATTTATTTTAATTCATATAAAAAATTAATATAATATTTTATATTTAAACTATAACAGCAGTGGTTTTTGTTTTGTTTTTTTTCTTGCATCGACATAGTGTAGTCATTCATCCAAATTTTGGACTACTCAATGTTCTTGTAAATAATAAAAAAAACTGTATACACATACCTATATGAAAATGGCTATTCAATATTTGTCTCTCTTCCTTGTCATATATTGGACAGTCCATAATTATATGTTGGGAATTCTCCTCTACATTAACCTCATGCAGTAGTCTAGTCTGGTGACGATATTTGTCCTAATCTATGCAGGTATGATCTGCATACCGCATGGTTTGCCCTTAATCTGTTTATATCAGTCACTATGTGCTTACTAAATCCACACCTCTTAAACCAAGGGAGTTTCGATAGTGTAGGCACGCATCATAATGTTGTTTATAAAATAATCCTTACAAATCATTCTTACATTTATCTTGCCATTTTTTTAAAAAAAAGTTATTTCTGGTTACAAGAGATCTAATACCAGAGTCTGTACAATTTCAGCTTATTTCCTCTCCACTGATTGCTGGCTTTCAAGCAATCAGGTCTTCTACTGTGCACCAACTCTGGTATCTCTGTGACAATATGATTCAAACTTTCAGTATTATTTAAAGTGGCTAATTTATTGATTGCACTTAAGTATCACTTAAAATTGGAAAAAATTTTATGACGCTGTGTAAGTAAATATTTATTCTAATACCAGTATAATTGCCACTGGTTCAGTCCTAAACAGTACTCATCGAGTTTAGCTAATTTGTACAAAAGTTTCGTTCTGGATTGTACAATACACTTCCTACATTGTTAGGAGCCAGCAGTGTATATGCAATAAGTATGAGTCCCCTCCTCGCCATATTCTGGTAACGCAATCTTTAAGAACCACATGATTCTGAACAAAGACCACATGGTTCTTCCATGGTTCTGAACAAAGACTATGTAGTTGTTGTGGTTGTAGGCCGTAAAGCTGGAAATTAACACAGATACTTGCTCCATGATAGCCTGGCTTCATTTTGCGATCATCGACCGGTTACCGGGCGTTCGCTGTCAAAAAACAGTGTGATAGCACAGACTTGCACTTTTTTGTTTGTTTGAGTTCTTTCATGAGGTCCATGTTTTGAAAATAAAGATGAAAAAAAAAATCGTGTGAAACACTCACACAACTATATGTATACATGTGTTTTAACAGAATATTTCAAAATGAAAAGTCGCAGGAAGCTCATTAAATTATATTCCGTTTAAGTACTAATACTGCATCTGACACAAGGTTTTCGGGCTGAAACCATTAATCCGGAGTGCAACTTTACTAAATGGTTCCGATGATTTTCTTTAAACTTACCTATAAGTTTTATTTAAAACTTTTTTCTGGGAACATTGACTTTTTGGAGTTTCTGAGAGAACTTTACCGTTATGTACCACCTGAGTGCAATGTAACGGTTTATTATTACCTTTACGGTAGAAGCACAATGCTGGAATTTCAAATCTGAAGAAAATCCGTTAAACGTAAGTATGACTTTATAGAATAGATTTTTGAATTTTATAGAATTTTCTTGAAAACAGATTTCATACTCAAAATTATTACTGAATTTAGAAAAAATTCATAAAGAAATATTATACCTGATCTATATTTCTAGATTTGAAGAAAGACGGTTAACACAAGTGCCATCTTATTGAATCTGTTTATCATGTTTTAGGAAAATTCAGAAATGTTTTTGTATGTGTGTAGATAGTATACGAAGTTTAAAGAAAATTGTTGGAGCCGTTTTCGGGAAAATCACGAAAAACTAAAAACAAAAAAAATCATTAAAGTCTTTGTTTCTGTTTGCGGTGGTAGTGCCTGATAATAAATGGAATACCAAGTTTGAGCTTTCTGCGGCTTTTCGTTTTCGAGTTATTCCGTTAACGTATTCCACCTATCCACATACACACACACACAAACAGAGAGAGAGAGAGAGAGAGAGAGAGACTATTCGTTAAAAACACTATTTGTTATAGAGCAAGTTTTTAATGCTCTCAGTTAGGCTTTCCCTCACTTCCTGCAGTGCTCTGCAGCTACTGAGGTGTTCACTATCCATATCTCTCGCCTAACATGGGGTGCACAAAGGGGATTCACCACTGGTATCCTTTATAAGTGGTTCTTTAAATAATCGTGGCCAGCGGCCAGTTTAAAATACGCGACCGCATATTGCCTTGCAAGTCACCTGGCAGTCTCTGAGGGTGGCATAAGTTAGACCATTCTTTCCTGTTATTTTTTGTTTAAGGTCCTCATCCAGGCGACGCCTTTCAAAAGTTTGCCGGACTATTCATTTGGCAGTGTGAGAGGAGGCTGGGTGTTCGGGCTGTGACTTTTGTGCTCCCCCTTTAGCAAATTGATTAGCAGCCTCGTTACGTGCCATACCCGAGTACCCACTGCAGCATTAGATCTCGACTTTGAATTATAATGCGGTCCGCCAGATATTTACATCTCCCAACAATATTCTCATCGCTAGTTTCCATTGAGGTGATTGAGGATTGCCGGTTGCAAATCTACAAATAAAACAACTTTTTTTCCAATCTCTGTCAATTATAGTTTCCAGAGCTACGGACTTGACTGCGGCCATTTCGTAAATTGGAAATAAATCTACCAGATCATGGAAACCTGGAAATCCCGAGCAGAATTCTCCAGCCGCATTAGTAATTGCGTTATCGGCTGAGCCAACAGTATAGATATGTGTCTACATCTTGGGAGCATATCAGAGGATCTTAGTTTGGCTGCCTGTTCATAGAAGGTTCTGTAATGAGCCTTCATAATAATAGGTGGAATTCACGTCATTCTGTATTGTCTCAATTAGATTCAGTCTTTCCATGAGAAGCTTTTGAAACTTCTACGGGTCAGTTTTTTCCACGCGATACTCTTGTATTAAGATAAACAACTGACATGTTTCGCCAACTCAAGAATCAGCGACAACATAAACAAGCCAGTTCCAAAAGAGGCCGCATTTAGAAGGCCGCGATGAACGCCGACTTAAACTTATGTTTTGGAATGCAGTTGGACTTAATATTGACAAGTTCTTTGAACTTCGAAATATTAATAAGAGAAAGTAACAAGTACTATATTGACACTGAAGTACTATACTGACACTGAATATGGTACCCACAGTATTGCAGAAGAAGTTGATGTGTGTACATTTATTTTGTTTTAGTGAATGCTGGCAAATTTTATGCTCTTCAGCACACATATTCATTCTCATTTATGCATTGTAACTTCACTGACGTTTACATTCTATGTTCAATCACTGAGGAAGAGAAAATCTAAGGGTGGCGCGGCTGGATTCGAACGCGAAGATCCTGGCTTCGAATCCAGCCGTGCTACTCTTCTTTTTTTCTTCCTAGGAGCCTCTACAGCTCACTGTCCGCTGATGGACAGTCTGCAACGGGAGAACACTGTCCGGGAGAACGGTAGTGCACTGAGTAGGCTCCGGGCGCCAATGACCGATGCCCATTCTTAAAAAAAAAGATAAATAGATTTGTTTATAACTATATGATCAATTTTTGGGTAAAATGATTTTAGGGGCGTTCCTGGAGAAAATAGTAACTTTGAGCTAATTTATTGGTGATGTCTTCTTGATTAAATAAATACACTTAAATGATCACCTGCCATGAGGGGTAAATGTACCCCTCCTATATTTATGTTAGGGCAACTTTTTTTTTTTTTAATCACTGTATGGGAGAGAAGTTTAGATTGGAAGATAGAGAACGGCCTTCGAAACCTCAGAGCTAATATGCCTTGTGATAAATTTAAATAAAAAAAGATTAAAACTAATATTAGAACGTTTTTATTTTATTTTAATGGCATGCTTTTATAAAAAAGAAAATCCATTTATTTCTTTTTTCTTATGTTGATATCACATTGTTGTGGTTTTCTTTTTCTTGCGTTCCTTTTTGGTCTTCATCGTTTACATGTTGAATCATCTTCTTTCTTTTTACCGCATGATTCAACAGGTGGTAGGCATTCACAAGGCGGTACATTTTTCAAAATATTCTGACATTCAGAGAATGATGGTCTGGGCGCTCTTTTCTTATCACATGGCGGTTTTACATATGGAAAGAAACAATCTGGCGGATCTCTTGCTGGTTTACAACAAGGCATACACAGTTTATCACAAGTTTTCTTACTTTTTATAACCTTTTTTCCAGCTGTTGGATCTTTTCTTAAACATGGAAGTTCACCACCAACTTTTCCACACTCGTCTTTCTTATTATTATATAATGGTGCGGTAAATGTGGAAAATGACCTTTTCTGTTCATCCATTTTAATCTTTTTTTGCCTTTTAAAACCTAAAATGTCTTTTTGTGTTTCGTGGGTAGTTAATAATTCAGGAGCTCCAGGGTCTGTACGTTTACAGCATTTTGGCCAATAACAACAATCGGACATCCATTCTTGTTCTATTGGTATTGTACGTAAACTTTCTGCATAAGCTCCATATTTATATTTTA
Source organism: Triatoma infestans (assembly GCA_011037195.1). NCBI lineage: Eukaryota > Metazoa > Arthropoda > Insecta > Hemiptera > Reduviidae > Triatoma > Triatoma infestans. Next base: position 22,642 of record JAAEAF010007358.1, read on the forward strand.
TAGGTTTACATTTATTTTCCATAACTATATTTTCACGGCATGCATCCAACGGTCCTCTTGGTTTACAACAAGGTAAACAAACTTGTTCACATTTTCCTTTCCATTTTGGTACTTCAAGTGGTTTACATATCCTTTTTGGTGGTTTTGCACGATGACAAACTCCAGCACCTTCTTTAGTGGCACCACCACCTTTTTCACATTCTTCATCAATTAAACGGCTACCAGGACCGTCAGATGATGATAATTGATTTGATATTGTTATCAATCTAATACCTGGATGTTTCTCCATTAAACATTCAGACATTTTGAAAATATTTTTAGATTTGTTCAATAATAACTTACTTTTCGTATTAGTACAATGACTAAACGGTCTCCAATTTATTAATTTCTCCTTTCCAAATGAAGCCATATTTGATGATGATCCATTACACAGTTGTGGTGTTAATTGACCAATTAGTTTAACATTAGCTCGCATTATTGATGCCATATCTTTTTCTTTTTTTTTTTTTAGTTATTTATGTTTTTTATAACCGCATTTGTGTATGTAAGTGAATATGTATGTGTGTGTGTGTTATGTGTGCATGTGTTTAATGTTTTATGTGTGTGATTGTGTTTTAAGAAATTTTTTTAGTAAAGTTTATAGCAACATTTTTAATCAGCTGAGTTAAAAAAAAATATATATATATATTTATTCTAAAAGCTTAGCAACGAATTAAATTCTATTAAATTTATTAAAATAGAAACAAAAAAATCATTACGACTAATTAAGATATCTTGGCGTTCTATAAATATTTACTGTTGAAATTACCAAGCATTTTTCTTTTTTTTAAAGCCAATAATTAAAATATTGATGAAAATCAATTTAATTAATAGTAATTTGATTAAATAATAATTTTTATTACTTTCTCTTTTATTACACCTTTAAAGCGGGCTCTACATGGTCAATAATATTGACAATACTTTAGCGTATTGACAGTAATATTGACCGTGTAAGGTGAAAAAATTGCATTGACGGTCGGTATTGACAAGAGTATTGATGAAATCCGGATTTTCTGATTTTCGTGTATCAATACTGAGAATTGGAGGAGATATTGACCATTGACCGTGTAGGGGCGGCGCCAATATTTCCATCAATACTTAGTTTAGTAGTTTTATACAACGTTGAAACTAACCTCAACAGCAGTGATACAATGCCTTACAAAGGTACTTTGGAAAGATTTGTGTATTAAAATAAAACTTCAATTACACATTTTTTAAAAATGATTGTAATTTTTTAATCTTATTTTTCTGATTAACATACATTTCATATAGTCAATTTAATAGTCCCTTCATTACAGTTCAGTTCAAAACACGATCCAGTGGAGGTTCTTGGGAAAGATTTGTGTATTAAAATAAAACTTCAATCATACATTTTTTTAAAGGTGATTGTAATTTTTTCAAAGTCTTGTAGGAGGACATATATAAAGGTTTCACAGGTTTCTATTACAGCTTTGCTGATACTTGTTGAGGACATTAGGACTGAAAATTCGTCTTCAAAATTTCTTCCTGTGGCCAAGTACCTTAGGGATAAGGCTAATCTTTCCCTTACACTTATACTTTCTACCATATTTCTGTTCTGTCTTTTCAAAAATGGTTCAACCATCTGTAACAGTTTGTTAAAGGTAGGTTCATCCATTCGAAAGTAGTTCTTGAAATCTTCAACACCGCAGAGGCTGTTTCTTTCAAAAGTACTAAATGAGAATATTCATCTCTCTTCTTCAACCATTCTTTCATCCAGTGTTTGCGTTTCACTTGAGTAGTGCCAAACGCCAAAATAATAGCTACGCAAGCTATTGTACGATTATTCATATTTTGGAAGGGGAAAAACCAGCAAATAACCGAGTAAAACCACGTAGATTCACTCTCCTAGTGGCAGAAGTAGTAAGTACTGAGCAAAAGTATTGACAGTGATATTGATCGTGTAAGGTAGTGATATATTGAGAGTGATTAGTACGAGGATTGATGGTTCTATCGTCAATACTGATATTGTCAATATTGACCGTGTAGGGGCCGCTTTAGAGAAAGTATTGCTATTTTGTCAATATCACTGGGAAATAAAAGTTTTCGATTATAAAAAGAAAAATCTGGTGTGAAACAGTCACACAACTTTCTCTCACTCTAATTGATATTTTTTTTGCGTATTATTGAAGTTCAGTAACTTAAGACTTTTCTCTAAAGTTATAAGATCCTATATCTTATCGTTGTACCTATTTATAATAAGAAATTAATCATCGAGAAGAATTACATAAGAGCTTCATGCCAGAAGGGCGTGCAAATTTTCAGTAGAGCCAATTAAAGATTTACTCATATGTTTTTACGCTCTTATGGAATTGTTTTGTATATCTACTCGCTTTAACCTTACGCACTTCTAGCATGACATGTACACACATTATGAGATACCTTCAGACCAAGAGATATCACCAACTTTGTTGATACGCCCTTCTGGTCTTAAACCCTCATGTTTGCTAAAAATTCCGAGTTTTAAAATGATTGATTATTCCGAAATGCGAGTTTATTAAATAATCTTCCAATTTTCTTTAAAAATCACGATTTCCTTTTAGTTCTTTCGTTAAAATTAACATATAAATTGATCAACAAATGCCATAAATTATAATAATCTTGTAAAAATAGCATAAACTTCATGAATTTTTAATAAAAATAATAATGTATTAGTGTGGCTATGAAATCATTATAGTCCAATGTAGGATAATTGTGAAGAAGTCAGGTAGAAACTTCTTTCAGCATGTCTCGTCCGCACTCAGACTTTCTTGATGATGCAATAACTTTTCAGTGTTGGGCTAGCTCCAGATTCTGCTTCTTTATTTATACTTATATTTTTTTTAATCGTCTGTTGATCTAAATATAAAATTTAATGTTATCCTCATTAAAAATGTCTTATTCATTGGTTTTTTTATTGTTATATTATATTTTAGAGTAATATTCAATATTAAAAAAACCAAAATGAGGCAACTACTTTAATTTAAAAAAAAATCTGATGTGAAACACTCACACAAATTGCTCTTATTGTAATTGTCAAATTTTTTAGTTAGAAATTTAATGAAATTCGTGGTCTTTTTATGGAGAAAATCACGAAAACTGAAAAAATTATTCAGTAAAAACGCATCTTCCGAGTTTCTCGGAAACTCGGAATTTTGACAATCTATTTATTTCTAATTAATTTTGCTTAGATGGTAGAAATGTATATTATTATAAGTACTTTATTTTAAGAATAATACAAACGAATGATAAACGCTTACAATAATTAACTGTACAGCAAAAATAAGTAAATGAAAAAAGAACTCAAGTACAAGACCATGGCAAAAAGCTGTCTGCCAGAGTTTACGGCCTAAAAAAAAGAAAAAAATGAAAAAGAAAAACAAAACTAAAACAAAATCGAATTGAATAGATAAGAAAGTAAATAAAAGTGTTAACACATCTTTAGTGATTAAATAATACAAATTTAATTTTATAAATTAAAATGGAAAAGCCGAAAAATTAACCGAAAGAATCTGAGACCCTATCGTGCGTAATTCTCCAAGCGTGGCGAGCGAGCATAAGCAATTAAAGGATGGCAAAGCAGTTGTCCGGAAGAGGCCTTTCTCCTGTATGAAAGACAGCATTTGCCGAGATGGAGGAGCCACACTTGAAGTAACGCAGAACATTCTGCCAAGAAATGAAACAAATCCTCTCATGCTTGGCAACTACAAAGAGGACACATCTCGTTCTAAACCAAGGGGTACATTTGAGATATAACAGTTCCGCTTTTAGTTTCAGCAACCAATATATTTTTGAGAGTTTGAGTTTATTAAAGATGATGACTTATGATCAGTAATTAGTGTTTAAATTAAAAAAAGGGATCAGAGCCCCTTGCACGACACGAATCTAATTTCGAGAGTTCGAGAGTTGTTCATTCCATTTATCTCGATCGTTAAGAATACCAGATAGGACACTGGAAAAATCACATTCCATCGAAAGCCAATGTTTAGGCCAAAACAGTTTCTTCTGAATAATTTCGGTTGCAACAATTTTCGGCAGACGATGATTATCAAGAGCTAGAGCCTCAGGCAGTATGTGAAGTGGAGAGCAAGGGTGAAGGTCTCTAACGGTTCAAGAGCACACTCAGTAGATGATACATAATTCGGGGAGGAGGAGAGGGAAGAGAGAATCATTTTTTTAAGAAAAATCGCAGAGATTTTTCAAGAATGTCAGAACGTTAGGACATTGCATTCTGGTAGAATTGTATAAACAACTAAGATAGCACTTTAGAGGAAAACATAACCCTATCTCTTCCCCAAAGGCACCTAAATCAGTTTACCCGGAGAAAGTTAGAAATAAAAGTTGTAGCTCTATATGTGTGTAGTTCACATACTTAGTTTAAAGAAAATCGTTGGAGTCGTTTTAGTGAAAACGTAAGAAAAACTGAAAAATACTTTCCAGTAGATACGCACTTCCGGTCATCCGATTTTCTTCAACCTTGGAATTTCAACAACATATCTAATTCGAATTAATATAATATAGATGATAGAATTGTATAATAAATTGAAGTAGTACTTTAGAGGAAAACCTAACCTCACCCCACCCCTCCAAAAGTTCCCTTAAATGAATTTCCCCGGAAAAATATTTTAAATAAAAACGGTAGATCTTCGCATGTGTGGTTGATGTACTAAGTCTAAAGAAAATCGTTGGAGCTATTTTCAAGAAAATTGCAAAAAAATGTGAAAAAAAAATCAGTGAATGGTACTTCCGGTTGAGAAATTTTGACAGATAACCTACTGTCGAATTCCATGGTGATACCTAAACGGGAATATCAAGTTTGAACATCCTGCGATTTTTCATTTTTGAGCTATGTTGTTCTCATACATACATCCTCAAACGTGTATTTCTGGTGAAAACTCGATATCGAAAATTTGAGCGATTACAATACTTCCTCTTACTAGGAGTAAGAGAAAGTAAAAATGTGATTAGCATATGATCTGTATGTGAACATAATATCTATAAAAAAATCTAAATCACCGGAAGCTCAAACTTGTTATTCCTCTTTTTAGGTTAGGTACCACTAACGCACTGAAACGAACGTTTTCGTCAAAATTCATCAACTGGCAGTTATTTTCTTCTCCATTTTTTTTTTGCGATTTTCTCAGAAATAGTTCCAATGGAGGGACTTTTCTGCAATTTGCTTGAAAACAGCTTCAACAGCTTCGATTTTTTTTTTTTCAACTTAGCAAATTAATTACAGATATTATATAGAGCAACAAATGTGGGAAATGTTTATCTAGGTAAATTCATATAAGCGGTTTTCCAGGGTATGGGTGATGTTAGACTATTCTCTAGACTGCCATTTCAATACATATATTGTACTAGTCTTTTATCTTCATGCTATTAATATGTTAGGCCAAAGCTCCGAGTTCGAAGAAAATCGGTTTACCGATCGGAAAGTTCTACATTAAATTTCGGATGCACATACATAAATATTATCAGTTATATGTGAAATTTGTAATATAAATAAAATAAATCATAAATCGGAACTTTGTAAATTGCAGTAAGAGAAAGTGATATGAACGTTTCGCATCGCATTTTTTGTACTTTCTCCTTTAGTAAGAGAAAGTATTGTAATCGGATCGAATTTTTGATATCACTTTTTTTTACCGGAAATATACGTTTTAAGGTCCACTGACTCAGAAAAAATTGTTTTTAGAGTGTGTGTGTGTGAAAACAGCAAAGTCAAGTACCACTTTACTGAGGATGAGCACAGTGGGTTGTCAGGGCAGGGCTTTTAGTAAGGGATGCTGTGTCTTTCACGGGACTCCCTCAGGCATTCTTCATGGGGTTCCCATGGTTTGGTTTCCTCATGGGGCATTGTGGCCTAAGAAGACATCTCTATACAACGGGGCTCATGTCTGATTCCTTTTGTAGAGTCTGTGAGACGGAGGAGGTCACAACCATACTTCTCATAACGCATTGTTTGGGCTGTGAGGAGATTAGGTTCAGGACCTTTGGCCGAACAGGATATCGGCCTAGCTTAGGCTATATCCTTTAACATTATGGTCCGATATGTTCGGACAGTGGTAAAACTTAGGAGGGTGAAACCCGGACCCGGACTTGTGTCCCAAACCCAGTAGTTGTTATTCTTTAGGGGTAGCTATATGGGCCCATAAGGGCTTTGAATAGCGTTGGGCTTAGCCCTCCCCACCCTTGAATAATAATAATAATAATAATAACAACAACAATAATAACCACTTGACTGAATGTATTTTTCAACTTTTTACCATCTTATTTAAACTTGGGCAATCTACGGCATTATATTAAGAGCTACTTGTAACATTTCTCTGGGAAAATTCATTTAAGGAGGCGGCTTTTGGGGGTGGCGGTGAGGTTATGTTCTCCTTTAAAGTGCTATTTAGTTTATTGTACGATTTCCTCCTTTAAAGAATATTAATTAGAATCAGATATATTGCCAAAATTCTGAGTTTGAGAAATCTCGTATCACCGGAAATACGTACTTACTTAACAGTCTTTTTATAGTTTATTACACTGACTATAAAATTTGACAATTCAATTTTGTAAACTGGAGAAAGAGAAAGTTGTGAGTATTTCACACCAGATTTTGTTTAAATTTAAAGTAGAGTATATAATTAATATTATTCTAAAGTCTGATATAAAAATAATAAACTAATGAATAAGACATTTTATGAAGAGAACATTAAATTTTATATTTAGATCAACAAACGATAAAAAATAAAATAAAATAAGTAAAATAAAGGAACAGAATCTGGAGCAGCCCAACATTGAAACTTATTGCATCATCAAGAAAGTCTGAGTGCGGAGAGACATGCTGAAACAAGTCTCTTACCTGACTTCTTCACAATCATCCTACACTGGACTATAGTGATTTCATAGCCAGACTAATACATTATTATTTTTATTTAATAATTTATGAGTTTATGCTATTTTTACAAGATAAGTATAATTTATGGCATTTGTTGATTAATTTATGTGTTCATTTTAACAAAAGTACTTGAAGGAAATAGTGATTTTTAAAGAAAATTTGGAAGATTATTTAATAAATTCGCATTTTGGAATAACCAATTATTTTAAACTGATCTTAGCAAACATGAGGGCGTATCGACAAACTTGGTGATATCTCTTGGTCTTAAGGTATCTCATAATGTGATACATGTTATACCGGAAGAGCGTAAGGCTAAGCGACTAGATACACAAATGGAGAACAATTCCATAAGGGCGTATAAACTTAACTGCACATCTTTTAAATGGCTCTACTGTAAACTCGCACTTGCAACCTTTCTGGCATGAAGCCCTTGTATAATTCTTGTCGATTAATTTCTAATTATAAATATGGTATAACGATAAGATATAGAAACTTATAACATTAGAGGAAAATCTAAGTTACTGAATCTCAACAAACTGCCAAAAAAATCAATTTTCCCAGATAGATTGTAAAAAAGTGATAGAACTTTATATATGCAAGTGTTTGGAGCTCTAATGAGAAAATAACAAAACAAAAAAAGCAGGGGATATAACTATTCAGTTCATTAATGTTTTTTTGTATCTTGGATATTGGTCGAAAAATTCGTGCCCGATACATGATAATAGGAATAGAAGTTTCGATTTTCTCACGTTTCCGCTCCCTTTTTTACTTTCTCTTACTGTTAGTAAGATGAAGTATTGCGATCGTTTGAACTTTTTGATATCGAGTTTTCACTGATAATAGAAGTTAAATGGATGACCAGAAGTGCGTTTTTACTGAACAATATTTTTCAGTTTTCTACTATTTTCTCTAAAACGGCTCCAAAGATTTGGTTTAAACTAAGAATATGAACTACACACATATAAAGAGCTACAACTTTTATTTGAAACATTTCTCCTGGTAAAGTCATTTATGGGGGCTTTTGGGAGAGGAGTGGGGTTATGTTTTCCTCTAAAGTGATCTTAGTTGGTCATACAGTTCTACTATCTAAACATTTAATTAAAAACAAATAGAGTGCCAAAATTCCGAGTTTCAAGAAAATTACCAACCTGGAAGTACGTTTTAGTTTCTCTTACTCCTAGTAAGCGGAAGTATTGTAATCGAAATTTTTGATATCTAGTTTGCACCAGAAATATCCGTTTTGAGATTAGTCCAAAAAAGTGGTATTTAGAAAAGGTCTCTCTCACCCTTTCACTATATATATATGTGAACAGCAAACTCAAAAACGAAAAACCATAAAAAGTTCAAACCATGGGATCCGATAATAGATCATCTGTCAAAATTCCTCAACCGGAAGTACCAGGTTATTGAATGATTTTTTTTTCCACTATTTTGCGGTTTTCTCAAAAATGGCTCCGACAATTTACTTCAAACTTGTTATTTCAACTACACATACAAAAATCTACAAATTTTATTTTAAACATTTCTCTGGGAAAATTCATTTAAGGGCACTTTTATGGGAGGGGGTGGCGTTGGGTTTATATGTGTTATTTCAGTTTACTATATAATTCTATCATCTAAATAATATTAATTAGAATTAAATGTGTTGTTGAAATTCTAAGTTTGAAAAAGATCGAATGACCGGAAGTGCGTTTTTACTGAAATGTGTTTTTCGCTATTTTCTCTAAAACCGCTGCAACGATTTTCTTTAAACTAAGTATGTGAATTACACATATAAAGACACACTACACAACTTTTATTAGGAGGCAGAGTGAAGTTATGTTTTCCTCTTAAAATGTTATCTTAGATGATCACCATACATTTCTACCATACAAACAAAATTTAATTAGAAACAAATAGATTGCCAAAATTCCGATTTTAAGAAATTTAGCAACCCGCGTTTTTACTGAACAGATTTTTTTTTTTCCTAGTTTTCGCGATTTTCCTCCATAAAAACATGGACGAATTTTATTAAATTTGTATTACACGAACTATAAACTTTGTCAATTACAATTTTGTAAATTGCTGTAAGAGAAAGTTGTGTGAGTGTTTCACACCAGATTTTTTCCAAATAAGAAGATTTCTAAGGTGATTCTGAGGAAGTTATAAGGTCACAACTACAAATTTTAGGAATCCATGTCCTGTTAACGTTACACACCAATTTTTTTTTTTCTGAACACAGTGCTTTTTCATTGATTTGTCAATTTATACAAAGAAATTTCTTTTAAGTGGAGATGGTCCAATTCATTAATGTAAAAATTCCAAGCTGGCACACATGGTGATACATGTCGGTTAATGAGCATTTTTATGTTACGCATAGTCTGGTAAGATTGAGATGAAGGGAGTGTAAAGGTTGGGAAATATTCCGGGGGGGGGGGTAGACAAAAAAGAAGACATACTCGTAAACTCGTCTCCTGGACACCCTAGTTCTACGTAACGTACAATGATTCATCTTTCTGAGAAGCGGTTAGTCCTCTATCACTTTGGTGAGTCTGGACAGTTAAACTACATTCCTTGCAGGTACTAACACATACTGGCTACCTTCCATTAGTAGTTCTATTTTAAACGTTGTTAATTGGTTGCTTCTGGGGAAATATTTGTACATAATTATGTATTTCTCATTTTTATTTTTGATAGCAAATTATTTCACTTGAACCCACACACTAAAGGCAAATATCCTATTCCGCCTTAATAGTAGTCATTTCAGTGTTATTACTTTATAGTCCAGAAGACAGAGCATTAATGGCATTGTAATAATAACTCAATTAACATTTAAAAATATAATGTTTTTTAATATCTTTGCAGTTAGCAGTTGCAAGTTTAAAAAAAAAAAATCGTTGGAGCCATTTTGGATAAAATCATGAAAAAACTTGGGAAAAATAAAACATTCCGTTAAGTAGCATTTCCGTTTGATGGATTTGGCCCGCAATTTTCGTGATTGATGCGATGGTAACACCTAAACGGTATACAACTTTATAAGTATCACCATACACACATACAGACAATTTTCTAAAAACCACTTTTTTGGGGGACTCAGGGTACCTCAAAATATGTATTTCCGGTAAAAAATCAATTTCGAAAAATCTGGCACTATCGTAATAATTTAGCTAAGATAGCACTTTAGAAGAAAACATAACTAGTACCCCCCACCCACCCAAAAGCCCCCTTAAATGACCTTACCCCGGAAAAATGTTGCGAATAAAAGTTATAGCTCTTTATATGCGTAGTACGCATGCATTGTTTATAGAAAATCCTTGGAGCCGTTTTAGAGAAAATAGCAGACAGAACATTGAAAAATACTTTTCAGTAAAACCGCACTTCCGGTTATCTAATTTTCTTGAACCTCGGAACTTCAAAACATATATAATTCTAATTAATATTATTTAGATAATAGAATTTGTAATAAACTGTAATAGCATTTTAGAGGAAACCGTAACCCCACCCCTTCTCCAAATGTGCCCTTAAATGCATTTTCTCGGAGAAATGTTACAAATAAAAATTGTAGATCTTTGTGTGTGTAGTTGATATGTCAAGTTTAAAGAAAATCGTTGGAGCCAATGTCGAGAAGATAGCAAAAATGTGAAAAATTAATCGTAAAGTGGTACTTCCGGTTGAGGAATTTTGACAGATAACGTTCTGTCGGATCTCATGGTGATACCCAAACAGAATATCACGGTTGAACTTTCTGCGGTTTTTCGTTTTTGAGCTGTTCATGTATATACATACACACACACATGGACCATTTGCTAAAAACCACTTTTTTGGACTCAGGGGACCTCAAAACGGATATTTCCGGCGAAAACTGGATATCGAATGTTTGGACACGACTACAATATTTCCTTTTACTAGGAGTAAGAGAAAGTAAACTATAAGTTTGAAAAAAAATTGTCAATAATCTTGTAAATTGCAAGAAGTCGTGTAGTCTTGTAAATTGCAGTAAGGAAAGTCGTGTGAGTGTTTCAGACCAGAGAAAGGGCACTGTCACGTCAATGCAACGTCAAGCTGTCTCCTGTAGGGCAGCTTCGTAGACCATATTAAGTGAAAAGTAATTGCTAAAATTTGAAGAAATTTGCTAAATCGCAAGTTCGACTTTAATACGGTAGCTTCTTAGAAATTGCTATTTCAAGTTTTATTGGGACCATCTGTTGGCGCCGCGAAAAAACTTTGTTTTTTGATGTAGATTTTGTATTCCAAGTATTTTTTCAGTGATTATTTAAACAGAATTAAACTATCACTACTGCAAAAAAAAAAAAGAAATATAATAATTTAAAACATTGGATGTATCCAATGTATTTTGAATTCATAGAACTGTCAAGTAAAGGGCGCCTTCCATTCTCAACACATAATTAATTATCTTGTACACCAAAGATAGATAGATCTTGTTTGAAGTTACAGTTCTTAGTGGAACATCTGACAGTCTCGTGGACTGTTCAAGTAGAGAATTTGCCGTTCTTAGAAGTAAAGACAATCAGCATCCGGTCTGGTGCTCCGCTCGCCCTCTCTCATGCCCTATACCTTCAACGATATATACGTCACCTTGGGACTATGTTGGTAATAAAAAAAAAATAAGAGAAAGTAATAAGCCTAAATAGGAATTAATTTAATTTAGCGAACATTGAAAGTTCTTTTGAATAATCTGTAAGTAACATTTCTGAGAATATGGCTCGGTTCTACGGAGTTTCAGTTCAAGGTAGAGAAACATGTTACGCAATACTAATGTAGTTCTGTATTTTTTCTTGAATCTCTTCATACCTACTGTCAGAAAATAGGTATGTTACGCAATACTAATGTAGTTCTGTATTTTTTGTTGAATCTCTTCATACCTTCTGTCAGAAAATAGTACCTATTTTCGAAGTCGAGTTTTTACCGGAAATAGACGTTTTGGGTCCCCAAAGTATGAAAAAGTGGTTTTTAGAAATTGGTCTGTGTGTATGTGTGTGTGGTCAGCATTTTTACTTTCTCTTATCCTAGTAAGAGGAAATATTGTATTCGTGTCAAATTTTCGATATCGAGTTTTCACCGGAAATATCCGTTTTGAGGTCCCCCGAGTCCAAAAAAGTGGTTTTTAGCAAGTGCTGTATGTGAACAGCATAGCTCAAAAATGAAAAACCGTAAAAAGTTGAAACTTGATATTCCGTTTAGGTATCATCATGGTATCTGACAGTTCGTTATCTGTCAATATTCCTCAACCGGCAGTATCATTTACTAGTTGGTTTTTTTACTTTTTTGCAATTTTCTCAAAAATGGCTCCGACGATTTTCTTCAAACTAAATATATCAGCTACACATACTAAGATCTACAACTTTTATTTGAAACATTTCTCTGGGAAAATTCATTTAAGGGCACTTTTGGGGTTAGGTTTTTATCTAAAGTGCTATTTCAGTTTATTAGACAATTCTATCATCTAAATAATGTTAATTAGAATTAAATATGTTGCTGAAAGTCCGTGTCTGAAAAAAATCGGATAACCAGAAGTGCGTTTACTTTACCACTTTACTAAGTGATTTTTTCACTTTTTCGCAATGTTTTCAAAAATGGTTCCGACGATTTTCTTGAAACATTTTACATAAACTAAACATACAAAGATCTTTAATTTTTATTTAAAACGTTTCTCTGGGAAAATTCATTTAAGGACACTTTTAGGGGAGGGGTGAGGTTATATTTTTCTCTACAGTGCTCTCATAGTTGATTATACAATTCTATCATCCAAACAAAATTAATTAGAAATAAATAGATGGCCAAAATTCTGAGTTTCAAGAAATTAGTAAACCGGAAAGTGCGCTTTTACTGAACAGTTTTTTCAGATTTCGATTAAATTTAACGAATTTCATTAAATTTAATACATAAAGTATAAAATTTGTCAATCATAATTTTGAGAACTGGAGTAAGAGAAAGTTGTGAGATTGTTTTACACCATTTTTTTTTTTTTTTTTTTTTTTTTTTACGTGGCCCACCGCACTGCGACCTTCACGGTCTATTGTGCGATGCTCCTTTGATGCGGCTGGCCCCTCAGGTGCTCTAGGCGAGATGCTTTCCGGAAAAATATCTTTTAGGGAGGGGCAGGGGAAAAGTGGGACTACGCTTCCTTCTATAAGGCAATTTTAGTTTATTATACGATCCTATCATTTAGATAATATTAATTAGAATTTTAAATGTGTTACTAAAAATTCGAATTTGAAGAAAATCGGTTGACCGGAAGTGCGACTTTAGTGAGAGATTTTTTTTCAATTTTCTGCGATTTTCTTCATGAAGATCCCGACAGCGATAGCGTTGACGAAGAAGTGAGTGCCATTCTGCTCGCTTTGGAGCCGCTAATGACACGTAATACTGAAAAGATAGTGCTCCTCGTACTTATACTTGCAATAACTGGCCCAATAACTGGAGCTCTCAAGTAATAGCCGGTAGCACCAATTGGATCTGTGAAGAGAGAGATAAAAGCAAGAATGATGGAGCAAATGGAGCGGGGATTTAGGCAGCAGCTGAAGGAAACTAGTGGCCAGCATTGCTGGAGCAAGACGACTTAATAGGTGTCAATTTGCCGAAAGCTAAAGCCCTAGCTCTGTTCAGAATCCAGTCCAATCAAGAGCTATCTACCCGCAGAGGCATCGGAGACCTCTATGCCAATCAACCGTTATGAATGCTCAGCATCCTGATGCTTGCGCTGCTATGAAGGATATCAAAAAATTGCAAATCCTCCAAATATTGGGCTGCCCCCTCCCCCTAAAGTTTCAAGTTTAATGCAGCGTACTTGAGTTGCGCTCTTGCAGCGGCAAGGCTTTAGATAAAAATAAATAATAATAATTGAATAAAGGATTAGTCAAAATAAACATTGATAAAAACTATATAAACAGTTCATTCACCAGAAACTTTTGTGACAACCTAAAAAATTAAAAATTAATAATTGTATTTTAATTTTTACAAAATTAATTGTTATTAACACACTTTTAATTTTGGCAAATTGCCTAATTAGAGTGCTAGGCTCAGCGTTGTTTCATTGAATTCGCTAAAAGAGGCAACATTTAAAAATATGGGTATATAACTACGTGATAGCAGTCAGCTATGTACAAAACTATACATAAGAACTTTCAGTGTTAGTTAGAAATTAAATTACATTTGTCTGTTTTATTGGCTGAAGGAAATTTAATGAAATCCAAATATTCTTCAACTTCTCTGACCTCAATTTTATTTAGAAATTCTATAGAATTGTATGACGTATTTTACAAAATCGAATACAAACCATATGGAGTTTTTGCTTGATGATAAATTTTGTATGAATTTAGATATATCTAATTACTAGAGAGACATAGATATTACAGTGTCTCGATCTATAACTCCCATACGTTTGCAATTAAGAATTTTTCCATCTGCTTTTGACATTGAGGAAATTTTTAAAGAAATAATTAGGTCACATGTTGTATCTTATTTAGTTTGATTTAATTTCTTCTTCTTTTTTTTTAATCAATTTTCTCTGCAGTTTATTAGTTTAATCCATTAAAGTTTGTTGTGATTTATTACATTGAAATAGTCATAAGTAAAGAAAATTGAAGTTTGACATTTTAGTGTCCCTTACTTTTTTCTTTCTCTTAGATTTTCTTATTTACAGAAAGTATGCGATCGTATTAAATTTTGGGAGGTATTCCCGGAAGAAATCCATATTTTGATCTAGGTGAGTAAAAAAAAAAAGTAATTACATAATTGGCATATAATCCTAATCGATCAAAATAATCAAACACCTAGTAACTTTATAAATCCTTAAAAATCTGGTGTGAAACACACACACACACACACACACACACATTCTTGCTCTTACTGCATTTACAAACTTGTAATTGACAAACTTTATAGTTAGTATACCAAATCTATTGAAATTTGTCGATGTTTTTGTGGAAAAAATATCGCGAAACGGAAAAAAACTGTTGGGTAAACACATACTTCCAGTTTACTAATTTTCTTGAAACTCAGAATTTATAGCAATCTATTTATTTCTATTTAATTTTATTTAGATGGTAGAACTATACGTATAATCAACTAAGATACCACTTAAAAGGAAAACATTACCCTTTCCATCACCCTAAAAGCCCCCTTAAATGAGTTTACCCAGAGAAATGTTTCAAATAAAAGTTGTATAGCTCATTATATGTGTAGTTGATATACTCATGTTTATAGAAAATCGTTTGAGCCGTTTTTCAGGAAACTGAAACAAAAAACAGTAAAGTAGCACTTCCGGTTGAACGACTTTTACAAGAAGGTTATTTTCAGGTCTCCTGGTGGTACTTTAACGAAATATTAAGTTTGAACATTCTGCGATTCTTGGTTTTTGAGATATACCCCGCTCCCCGGCTACACATACACACGAGTTTACCAAATTTGTCTACAGAATTGAGTTTGATAGTCACTAATTTTATTTTATACTTATTTATTTTAACCTTTCCGTTACTTAGAGCCATATTTGTGTTAAAATAATTAAAATTTGTTTAATTTTGAAATGGATAAAAGCTTATTTTATATATAGAGCAACTTGATTATTAGACAATAATTTTTGTATTTCATTTTATTATTGTTATTATTATTGAATGATTTACTGCTTTCTGTTTATTTGATTGTTTGTTTTTTTAATTTAAGGCGCGTCAACGTCTATGGTCATTGGCGCCCGGAGCCTAATCAGTGCAATGCCGGCCTCCAGACAGTGTTCTCTCGCTACAGACAACACTGTCCATCACCGAACAGTGAGCTGTAGAGGCTCCTAGGAAGAAAAAATCTATGGTAGCACTGGACTCGAACCCGGGACCTCCGCGTGGGAGTCCAACGCGCTAACCAACGAAGTATTTATAATCATTTCTAATTTTCACCGGAAATATACATTTTAATGATCCTTGAATCCAACAAAAAAAAAATCTGGTGTAAACACCCACACGACTTTCTCGTACTCTGCAGTTTACACAGGTTTAAATGACTTAATTTTCTTTAAACTTTAAACAAAAAAGTTTGAAGACAAACTTGTCAGTTTTAATTCTATTATCTTTAGTAAGAGAAAGTCGTGTGAGTGTTTCACACCAGATTTTTTTTTCTTGGGAGTTTCTGGGGATGGCCAGTTGTCTTCGGTTTTCTGCATTCAACGATATTACGTACACATGGAAAAATTATTTACCAATCTACCTTACTTTTATTTTAAATATTAAAAAAAATCATTTTCGGCAAGTTCTAGCAAGTTGTGAACTTAGGCTTATATTATACTGTCATTTCAGCATAATATTAATTATGCATAACATTCATTTCATAATAAAGTTGAAGAGATTTTGTTGGTTAAAAATATGAGAATTGTAACGAGAGAAAGTCGCTTGAAGGTTTCGCATATTTTTTTTTGATGTTCTTTAATAGAATTTGGCCGTATACAATTGTTTTCATTCAATAGATGTTTATGTCCTTCAAATAGTAAAAAAAAATGAAAATGATAATTCAAGTGAAAATGTTAGAGGCAAGGCCACGTCTATGATTACATTCACATTGTTTCTTATTTCCACAATCATCTCTCTTTCTCTCTCTCTCACTCACACAACTCCCCCTCTATACCCCTCTATTTCCTGTAAATAAATTCCTAAAAGACAAGCTGTCTGACAAAGAGTTTTGTTTATTAATACATATTTATAGAATTAAATACACCTATTTTTATCTTATTGTTTACATTATATTTTTTTATGACATTTTTTTGTCAACATTCACGTATTAAGTCATTTCCTGGCCAATAATAATATTTTCCGAATAAATACTAAATTTGTTTTGTTTTTTCGAATATCTCTTTGCAAATATATAATCATAATCCTCGAATTAATACTAATTGAAAATTACGTACTAATTAAAAAAATGATGTTTGAAAAATTAATCATTATCACTCAGTATACTCCTAATTTATCTTCCTGAGGCCGTTTCAGTCGAGACAAATTTCTGCCACTTTTTAAATGCCAAATCCGAAAAGTCGGCTAATGAACCACGCACCACGTGGCATCACCCCTATGCTTCCTATTGCAATACTCTTTTCCTTCGATGAACCCACAAAATTATCACTAGCGGGTTATTTATTAGATTCCCTGCATTATGGGGACATTCCAAACTTCTTCCAATCAAAAGACTTCTTCCCATCATAATTCCGCCCTACATCCTTATCTGCAGTTATTTTTTGATATTCGACCGTGGTTTGGAGTTATTAAACAAAATTCCTTATCATTTATCCGTCCTTAAACGTCGAGATAAAGATGGCTTGGAAAACTTAAGAGAACGAGTTTTTATTAAATGTTTTGTGAACATAAACAGTTAGAGACTACTTATTGATTAAACAATTGAGAAAAGTAGGACTTTTACACACTCGAAATATTACGCTTATTGAAGCTGCGAGTAAAAATATTGTATTTTTTCTGCAATCCTATTCAGTAATTATTTAGAAGAAACATGAGGGCTATCGTCAGAAGTTTAAGTTAGATTATATAATATTGAATTTTGAAGTTTAAAAAGGTTTCATTATTAAAATATGTTTTAGTTTAATTATCTATATGTAATCATTTATTTACTGTATAATTAAATCCATAGTTGGCAATGGTAAGTAACCTTAATGTAGATTCATGCTATTATTAGGTTAGGTTATGGTAGATTCAATTGCTGATTTTGCCCTTGTAATATTAAATTTGCATCGTTTCTTTTAGTTAAATCTGATTTTACACATAATCTTCCGCCATGGTGGAACTTTTCCAGTCGCCTTGTTGTTTCTATCTTAATAAAAACCTCCACCTTCATTTGCTGCTAGTAAATTTGCTGAATATCGTCGAAAAAGTTTCGGCACCAGGTATTTCCCAATGATTGAAGATATTTTTGTGATCATATTTTTATACCAACTGGTGGGACTGTATAGCGGCTGTTTTTTATAAGTTAATGTAAAATAATTGTGGTGGTCCAAGTGAAATGTATTTTTTTACGGAACACTATGAAGTTGATTGTGGAAATGTGGGATTAATAAACAATAAAGATACATGGACTATTGTTTTGTCGAGTTCATTACTTCTGCATGCTTCTTTCTGCTATCCATTGGAAAAAATATAGGTCACAAATTATTTCAGTCACATTTTTTTATTTGATTACTTTTGCACCAATCTTGTGAAATATTTTGTACTTATATTCATAAAATCTTTTTGATTTTTTTTTTTTAGGAAATAAATTGACTATTACTTCTTCTGCAGCTGTTTTAATTTCTGGAAGAGTATTTTCAAAAAAGGATTCATTACTTTCGCTATCCATTATGAAAAAATGGAATTCAAATAAATATGTGAAGAAGTTATCTCAGAATAGAAGGTTCCTCTTAGAAATGTTATAGTTTGGGTATGTCAAAAATTTTCATAATTAAAATATTTATATGATTATGTCTATATGGCATCACTTCGCCATACAAGTAACTTTCACACACAAGTAAGAGAAAGTAGTATGTAACTCACTTGTGTGTAAAAGTTGAACTTTCGTCACTAAATTTAATGTGAATAATCGTCACATTATTCAACGGTTACAGAAAAAATGTAATTCTATCATTGATAGATGCTACAAAGTTATAAACGTATACCATTTTAATGAAAAATTAAGAAACTCACTATAATTTCTCAAAATTATGAAGAAAATCATTTCAAATTTTACTACGAATTATAGTGATTTATTTATAAATGAATAAAAAAAGAAAAAGAAATGGAAAGAATGTACTTTCTCAAGGGGTCATAAACCTAAGTGGGAAACACTATCCTATACGTGACTGAAGGCACGATCATCCGTATTTCAATAAGAATTAGTACTTCACCCTTTTCAAGAATGATGCCCTGTTCTTATTGTTATAAATGACATTAAAGCTTTTATGACATTAAACAAACATATTGGCTTTTATTCAAAAAAATAAATAAAGCATTTGATTCCAAGCCACAATGATTAAATAAGTAATAAAGATACTAAAAAATTATTAACCGATTTTAATTACATTCCCACAATATGTAATTAACCGTTGACGAAGCTTTGGTCACGTATTAAATAAAAAGATTCTTAAACGGTCTCTTTTTTCTTAGTATAGTTATTACACTTGGAAAGATAAAGCGGAAGTAATTTCTCTGCTTATTTTAAAAAAGTAACTGAAGTTAAAGTTAACTGGCAGGGAATCAAATATATAACACCACTTGGCAAATGCATAAGAAAATCGCAGACATATTGCTCATAATTTGCATTTGAATGCATCTTATGAAATTGTTACATTAATCTTAAACTTTATTTATATGAATTTATAATCTAAGAAAATAAATATATTCAAAGGTTCCAATTAAAATCAATTTTTTTTTTTTTTTTTTTTTGGAAAAATATTTCAAATGAAAGTAATATCTGTGGATGGATCCATAATGCTGGATAATATCTGGTATTTTATCCATCGTAGCATGCATATTTCTTGTATTCCTGACCGGTTTCGGATTTTCATCCATCGTCAGAACAAATTTATCAAGTTCGTGCACAGTATTCACTTCAAACGCAATGTTTCTGTTACATTCGACACCTGTTGGTTTGTTGTATGTGCGAGAGGTTATAAGGTTATCATATGGTAACTTAAAATTCTATTCTGTAAAATTACGTTCTATTCTGTAACCTAATTTTCTTCAGATTGGAAATTCCAACGAGGCTATTAATGTGTACTAATATTATGAAGATGGTAGAACCATGTGCTACCGTGTCTGAAGTGGTACTTAAGAGGAAAGCATAACGCTATGGTTCCCCACTATTCCCCAAAAGTCAATTTTCCCGGGAAAGTGTGTCAAATAAAAGTGATAGGTATATATATATGTATGTAGTAGATAGTATACAGTGATAGGTATATATATGTGTGTGTGTAGTAGATAGTATACAGTGATAGGTATATATATGTGTGTGTAGTAGATAGTATACAGTGATAGGTATATATATATATATAATGTGTGTGTGGGTGTGTGTAGGAGATAATATACAGTGATAGGTATATAATATGTGTGTAGTAGATAGTATACAGTGATAGGTGTATATATATATATATATGTGTGTGTGTGTGTGTGTGTGTGGGTAGGAGATAGTATACATACGGTCAGTGATAGTATAGTGATAATATACAGTATAGTAATACTGTAGTAATATATATACAGTGATAGGTATATATATATATATATTGTGTGTGTGTGTGTGTAGGAGATAGTATACAGTGATAGGTATATATATGTGTGTGTAGTAGATAGTATATGATGTTTAAAGAAAATAATGGCAGCCGTTTTCCGAGAAAGTTGCAGAAAACTGAAAAAAAAATCCATTCATTAAGTGGTACTTCCGGTTAAGAGTTATCGGTTTCCCTATGGTAAAACCTAAACGAAATATTAAGTTTGAACTTTCTACAATTTTTCGTTTTGGACTTTTGTTGACCATTCTAAAAACCACATTTTCGGACTCAGGGTACCTCAAAACATATATTTCCAGTGAAATCTCGATATCGAAAATTGACTACAATGATTCATCTTATAATAAGAGAAAATAAAAATGGAACGAAACGTAAGAAAATCAACTTGCTATGATTTACCGAATAACTTTTTCCCCCTGTTTTTAAAAATTTTTTTCGTTAGAACTCCAAACACTTTGTTTCAACTTGCATATTAGCTTAGATAATAACATAGACTTTCCATTAAAGTTATAAGATCCTGTATCTTATCGTTTTACCATATTTAATAATTAGAATTTAATCGAGAAGAATTAAATATGCTAAAGTTTAAAATTTGCAAAAAATTAGTTATTCCGAAATGCGAATTTACTAAATAATCTTGACGATTTTCTTTTAATACTTCTGGCAAAATGAACACATAAATTTAATCAACAAATGCCATAAATGATAATAATCTTGTGTAAATAGCATAAACTTAGAAGAATTTTAATAAAAATAATAATGTATTAGTCTGGCTATGAAATGATTGTAGTCCAGTGTAGGATAATTGTGAAGAAGTCAGGTAGATTCTACTTTCAGCATGTCTCGTCCGCTCCCAGACTTTCTTGATGATGCAATAACTTTCAATGTTGGGCTAGCTCCAGATTCCGTTCCTTTATTTATACTTTTTTTATTTTATTTTTTTTATCGTCTGTTGATCTAAATATAAAATTTAATGTTGTCCTGAATAAAAATGTCTTATTCATTTGTTTTTTTATCGTTGTATTATCCTTTGGAGTAATATTAAATATTAATAAATAAATTAGGACAACTATTTTTTTAAAAATAAAAACAGTTTACAGCTTTATTCTTATACTTGCTTGGTCAATACCCATCAACCTTCAGTCACGGCAAAATACTCACATTTGATTAACATTACGTTAACGTTTACACTTCTAGAACACGGTAACACCCCTTGGCAACAGTTTTCTCCATAGCAGTCTCTTACCGACTCTTATAAATGCCTAAAACTTGAAAGAAATAAGGGCACATTTTTAATCATGTATATTCCCAATCCTGCCCCGCCGCACAAAACAATCCTCCGCATAGCAACTCCAAATTGTCTTTTCACAAGGCCCATCCACTTAAAAAAAAAAAAAAAACAAATATGGCAAATATCACAATTTTAATTAACAAATTTCCTTTTAACCTGGAAGATTTAATGAACGTATACTGTTGTTACTTATGCTGGAGAGCTGTATATTTATAATCACGTCATTTTTAGAATCAGGTAGAGTATCTAGGGCTACATTGAATGCATGCTCGTCCATCTAGCCCATACTAGTTGTGCAATTTAATATTTTTAAGTCTTAGCTCATCTAAAATCTATGTTTAATACATTTTTTCGGCAAAAAGTTTCAGATAAACATGTTAAGTTTATATTTTTTGCAATTGGTATTTCATAAGTTTAAAGAAAAATTATTGAAGTTGTTTACTAGAAGATTCCAGAAAACTTAGCAACCTATTTTCTGTAAAAAACATACTTGTATATATTCGATTTTTATTTTTTGTTACTCCTAATATTCCCGCAATGGTTATGTGTTGCATGCACTTACTTGGGGAGTAGCGACCCTACGGGTTGCCACATTATAGTACCCTCTGCACTTCATCAGTACAGTACACATTCACTTAAACTACATACAATCTACTCTTTAAAGGCAAGGACAAAGGGCTCCGTCCCTAGTTAATTAGCGCAGGCCGAGGGAGGAGGAGGGAATTAGTTCAGTGGTAGCGCGCTGGACACGGAGGTCCCGGGTTCGAATCCAGCATGCTGGCTGCCCTTAGATTTTCTCTTCCTAGGAGCCTCTACAACTCACTTCTGGTGATGGGCGGTGTTATCTGTACCTAGAGTACACCGCTTGGAGGCCGGCAGGCACTGAGAAAGCTCCGGGGGCACAATAGATCTTTCAAGTCGCAGTGCAATAATCCCCTACAACAGTCTACATCTACAGTCCGTAATGAGATCGTACCAGATTTTTGAAATTGAATTTTCTCCGGATATATATGTTTTGGGGTCTTTCCAATACGAAAAATATGTGTTCAGCGAATGGTCTGTGTGTATGCGTATGCGTTGGTCAACTCAAAAACTTTGTGAACTTTACTGTTCACTCAAAGCGCGCGCACACACAAACACACACCATTTTCTAAAAACCTCCAAGGTTTTTCACAAAACGTGTATTTCCGGTAAAAAATCGGTATCGAAAATATGATACGATTACACGACTTCCTGTTACTAGGAGTTTCTTATTGAAAAATTTTATTCAGTCTTGGAAGGAAGTTTTACTAATATTCTATAGGCTTCAATACAGGAATGAAAGGTTACCGGAAGTAGAAGTCTATAGAAAAAGCCCTACGTCATAGAGACCCTAAACGTTGAAACCATTTTTCGACGCAAAGTGGAAAAAGAAACTTTTCATTCCCAAAGTGCACATCCGTTTTCCAGAGTCACGTTCACCATATTCACGCATACAAACAAGAAGAGCAATCTAAAAACCTAATATCAAAAACTAAACTTTTATCGCTTTCAACGATTTCAATATATATATATTTCCGGTGGAAATTTAATTTTGGAAATTTGTTAAGATAAAAATCTAAATTTACTAATATTTTATCATAGATCTGTTATATCTTTTATTATTACAATTATTGTAAATTGGATGTTGAGGTTCGGTCATACAAAAGAACTCTTTTTATATTTCTACCGACGTTTCGGCAAATTTATTGCCTTCTTCAGGGTAAAAATTTTCAGATAGAATCCAGTAGTAATTAATCTACTGGTTAAACTAGATTAATTACTACTGGAATTCTATCTGAAAATTTTTACCCTGAAGAAGGCAATAAGTTTGCCGAAACGTCGGTAGAAATATAAAAAGAGTTCTTTGTGTGTGACTGAACCTCAACATCCAATTTACAACATTGAATACAGCGGTCGTAACGAACACCAAAAACATTACAATTATTAATAAACACAATCAACAAAAACAATAAGTTCATTATTCTATTTTAATATACCACAACGTTAAATGTGAATTAAGTCGGTCTATTGGAAGTGATGGGTTAAGGATGTCTGACAGCTTGTTAACTTATATTATGAAAAGTAAACATCCATTTTATTGGAAGGAGCGAGGTTTCTTATTAACTTTATCTAATGGACAGACTTTGTTACTTATAAAACTTTACATTAATAAAATTCTATTGTACTTTTACCTCTAGAACTTTCTTCTGCTTTATTATATACTAGAGCAGGAGAAATTAAGCCAAGTTATTGGAAAAATTCAGAGGTGTGCACAATTTATTGTTTGTTTTTATTAAATAGATAATTAAAATTTTATTATAGTTATTGTATAAGTTAGTATCGTTCCTTTTCTACTGATAAATTTTTCGAAAATGCACTATAATACCAAAAATTTATGTTCCTGTATTACATAGGCTTCAATAGTTCTTCTGGGTATTCGTACAAGCTGGCATAGAGGGCTAAGGTGGGATCCTCATTGCCGTTTTGGGTTTCCCAGCCAGTCGCAGTAGCTGCCACCAAGGAACTTTCCGACAGAAGAGTGAAACACAGGAGGAAAAGAAAATTGGAGGAGCACTGGAGGAGGGCCCCGGAGGTGTGTCACCAGGCTAAAAGATTTATAAAAGGACTAAGCATTTTCTCTCTCTGGTAGGAGAGAGTATTGCGTGAGGAGGGGGGTGCTGGTAGGTGACTAACCGGGCACGCTTGGGTAGTCAGCCATTTACACAAAATAGGCAGAACTTTTAGCCCTGCCTGTATCAGAATCGTAGCAGTGGCGTCAGGGAAACGGTGTAGCACTACGTGGGTCAGTGTCACCATTTCACCAATACTAGGTTTAAAATATTTGGGAAGGGAAATATTCTCAATGGATGCTTGTGGATTGTATCTTAAGAAATTGCACTGTTAGACCGGTAGATTGCTGGAGGAGATTTCTTAGGAGTAGCCTTTTTTGTAGGTCGCTGGGGCGATGGGATTAAGAGCCTTATTGCTTAGCTCCCGCGCTTTCGGGCACACCCAATAATAATAATAATGGCCTTCATTCAATAGAAAATATTCTTCAAGATGGCAGAGAAAAAGGAACCTTCTTGTGTGTTATCAATAAAAAATTATTTTATTTTACCAAACTATGTAAAATTCTCAAAATATTTCTAGGAAATGATTGACTTATCCGTCGTAGTATGTTTATTATTCTTTTCCCTGACCAGTTTCGGATTCTCATCCTTCGTCAGAGTAAGGTTATCAAATCTCTACACGAATTGATAACTTTACTCTTAACAATAGATGAGAATCCGAAACCGGTCAGGATCCAGAGAAATAAGCTTGCTACAACGGATAAAATCCCAGATATTATCCAGCATTGCGGACTCATCTACGTATTCAACAATGGTTGACTTACATCTCAGAAGATGGTTTCAGTACATATCATTTTTTCTGCCAAACTTTATATATGTTTTAATTTTATATTGAATAAGTATTGTTAAATGAATATGTTAAGAAAGAAGCAAATATTTTCTCTATTTTACTCTTTCTCTTTCCGCTGTACAAGATTTTTGAAATTGAGTTCTTCCCTAAAATACCATTTGAGCTCTTCTAAGCCCGGACAAAGAAATTGAAGGAAAACCAAAATTTGTTATAACATTTGGGAACACCAAGGGAAACAAATAAGCAAAATAGTGGTTGACTGGGGCCAAAGGAAAAACTTATATTTAATATTTATTCGACGTTTCGGACTCCTTTGGTTAGAAGGAGATAACCACTCAATAACCTCCTTTTTTTTCTTTGGTCCCAGCCAACCATTATTTTGCTTGTTTGATTGAAAACAGACCAAACATAGCTATTGTTTATACTGACAAGGGGAACTTTCGGTCGAAATTATTTTACCATTTTATTGAAGAGTTTCATTTTTATTTTTTTGTGATTTTATAGAAAACTGCACCAACTATTTCCTTTTAACATTACTCAAATATGTCTATGCATAATTTTTGAGGGAAAATTGATTTTTTGGGAGTTCTGGGAGAAAATTGACATTAGGTTTTCTGAATACTTAAGGTTCTACTATCTATTTAATGTGATGAGAATTAAATGTTTGAGGTTATTCGATTTTTTTTTTTTTAAGATCTGTGCATTACGCAGCAGAATCTTAAACAACATTCATAGACTAAATACTTTTGCAATATGTATTTTCGGGTATTGGTCAATGAAAAAATTTTTTTTAGTTAAAGGTAAACGTTTCGATTATATTTCATAATCTTCCTCAGTACCAAAACTAAGATGTTTTCATCAAATGTTATTATTGCATTTTTATAATTATATTTATTATTGCATTTTCATTGACCAATACCCGAAAATCTATAGACATATTGCAACATTGACTGGTCGAGAACATTTTCATTGATCTAAATACTTTTTTTACTCAGGAAACTTCAAAACAATGTATTTCAGCTGAAACCTCAATTTATAAAATTTCATAGAATCGCAATACTTCCTCTGACACCATTAAGAGAAAGCAAGACGTAAAAATCTTTTGCCCCTGGAAATAAAATAATATTAGGCGCATAAACCGGTAGCAACGTCATAGTTGTGCTTATGCAAGAGGGGAATAAAGATGATGAACCTTCTCATTCTTCCTTTCTTTCTCTCCTTAACAAGACATTTATGAATGGGCGGTTATGACGTCAGAAGATGTGTGGCGTGATGTAGGCCCGACTGGTGTTCCCCCAATAGGAACATTCCATTACTAGCACGTGACCCTAGTATCCCGGCTATAGCCTCTTCTACTATGACTCATCACAAGTGTATACTGCAACCTCATTAAAAATTACTGGCGTCCTATTAAGTCTTTTTTTTTTAATAATAATTGTAACATATGTAAAAAAATTAATTAATTGGAGGTGTGGTTGATGTTGGAAATCTTTGAATCTTTATAATTTTGTTTATTAATAAATGAAAAATAATTAACTTTATAGCGATCATGGCTAATAAATCTGATGTTTAGAAAGAATAATTACTTTATTCCAAAGTTCTTCCTTCTTTATTTGTTTTCTCTGATAAATTATATATTTTTGTTACGGTTATCCTAGAGACAGTGGGCGTATCTTTTTTGAAAGCAATTCTCCATTTTGTGGGAACCTATGCAGCTAGGAGCCCCTCAATCAAACATACACTCCTGGACAAAATTAATGAAGTGGACAGGTTTAATGATTAATTTAACTAATAAATAAATTAATCAAGAATTTATTGAATATTTCAATTTTTTCATACTAAGTAAGTGGTAATACCAGTTGAAATAAGAATTATAATAACCTTTTTTTTCTTCATCTACAGCTGCTAGATGCCAGAGAGCAAGAGGTAGGCCTTGCACAGAAATACATATAAAGGTTGGGCTAGGCAAGAGAGGAATCCCATGCAGGGATGAAGAGAATGGCACGGACAGGGGCCGATAGAAAGGCTGGATTGGGGCTGCTTCTCCACGCTTCACGGCACAAAGGAGACAGAGAAAGAAGAAGAAGAAAATTACATAAAATTTTGGATGGAAAAAAATGGACAATTTATACATACTAATTTACAGTATTAGTAATTAATATATTCACTGTTATACTGCTCATGTTTTAATTACAGCTTCTAATCGTTGTGTTGGGCATAATTTCCTTAAGTTTATGAAGATAATTTTGATTAATTTGTTTTAAACTTTAATTGCAATTACTGTGAAAACTCTGTTAATTATAACGTTTCTTTTGTGAATGTTGAATCCAATACGTCCCATAAATTGGCTATGGAATCCAAGTGACTCCAGTTGTGACTCTTGTAAACATTGTGACTTTTTTGCGCACTGTGCATTGGATTGTTAGTCTTGTTGCAGCAACCATTACCCATATTTAGAGTTGACATCTCCAACTTTAACATTTAAAATATCTCTTTATTTATCAGTCATTATAATTCCTTCCATGGGTGCTGCATCATGCCAAGAAAAATCAGCCCCATACATTATGGTTGACCGTAGGTAACACATATTAATGTTTTTTTTTAAAGCTTAAAGCAATTAATCAAAATTATCTTTAGAAATTTTAGGAAAATATACCACGATGATTAGAAGCTGTATTATAAGCAAGAGTTACAGCACTGGATATATTAATCATTCATATATTGTAAATAATTTTCATAATGCCCACTTAAAATTTCAGGTTATTTTATTAGATAAAAAAGAAGTTTGTTATATTTTGATGTAACTACATATTTATTTAATTAAATTAGTCTGAATTAAAATATTCAATAAATTCCTGATTTATTAATTTATTCGTTAAATTACCTTGACTTTTCAGTAATCATTAAACCTATCCACTTAATTTTGTTCGGTTAAATTGACATAACTTTGAGTTAAGAATTTGTTATTAAAGCATTGTCTCTCTATTTGGGGCTAGTCATTATAAAAATATGGCATCTAGACTTTTAAGACAGGTTTTATGCAAGGTAATGCAAATACAAGTATATCGCTCAATGAAGTGTTTATCGTTAGCGGGGTAAGAATGCCCATGAGTTCATTCAGAAGTAGCCTCGCCGCTTTGTCTGCAACAAAACTAGGATCCAAGCCATATAGGCTACCATAGAAAAGAGTACGAAGCGCCTGTAAGGCAGATCTCAAAGAATATGTAATTTGCACCACGGTCAACAGTCTGCGCTTCCGGTATGAAGAGTGTCATGATATATAATATCTGATATCAGGTGTGATGCGTGATAGTAATTTCTCATTGTTTTATTTTTACAGCTTTAAATTGCGTTATTACATGTGATGTTTACAATTATAGCATGCAGTGATAAACAGTTGATATAGTGTTTACATTAATTGTCTGAGGATAGACTTAAATGAAATTTTCATTTATTAATCATAAAAAGAAATGTACAAGAATTTATCAATGCCAGAAGTATGCTATATAAACATAAAAATAAAATTTTAGAAAATATATCAGAGATATTCCATAGAAAAGATCTTTAATAAATTAATTTTTTTTTTTTGCACAAACTTGTAAAAACTTAACAATAGAAATTAATGTTATGTCATTAGATTATGACTATGGTTAACGAGGCCAGGCCATGGTCCGTTCGTTGGGACATATCTTTCTATTGCAAAAGTAACAATAAATATTTAACAGTCTGGTAGATGTACACCTGTCTTAATGGATAAGACCCATGTTGAAGGATGAAGAATCACTTTAAATAGTATCTACTGTTAAAGGCCAGTTCCTGTTAACATCTGAGTTTACTTGTAGTTCTCTTTAAGTTTCCACTTCGGTGTTATTAGAACATAAACATGATTTTTTTGTTTTGTTTTTTGTTTTGTTTGAAAACAAAGTTTGCGAATTTTGCTATATTTGGTCCTTAGCTAGGCTCTTTAAGTTACTAATATTCTCAGGAAGACTTAGTGCCTTTCTGATGATTTCTTCTATTTCATCATTTTGAGAAGCTGTTAGGCGAACAGCTTTCTCCGTTGGCTCCTGACGAGATATTACTGTATGTAATAATCCTTTACGAGATAGAGGTTTCTGCTATTTTGAAGTGCATGATACCATACTATCTGATTTAAATAAGATCCTTCTCGTTATACCATGCCAGCACCCGATCTACATGAGCAGAGACCGCTAATATCATCTTTCCTATGCACCACTATTTCATTGTTAAATACTCTAAATATAATGTATTCTTGAATTTTACTACCGCCTGTGTGTATATAATTCAATGAGAGCTTCCATATTTTTGGCTAATCGTTACTTCGCCAAAATGACTCCTCCAAAAGCGATAATACATTGGAAGGCATAAAATTTTTTCATTCATACCTTGAAATTCCTGACTTCCTTTTCCAGCTTCACAATTGTTGCTATTTCGTCTAACTAAAATTAACGAAATATCTTGTTCAGGTGGTTGGTTCCGCAGAGCTGGAAAGCATCAGAGACATTTTCCGTTCCGGAGTGTATAAACTGAATTTGCTCTGTGCAAGTCTGTGTTATCACACTGTCTGACAATCGCATCCTGAAGATGGGCGAACGCCCAAAACCGGTCGATGACCACAAAGAAGAGTCTACCACGGAAAATGTCTCTGATGTTAGTATGTCAGTTAGTTTCCTGGTGCAGTTCTATATTTTAACTTTCTCTCACTCCTAGTAAGAGGAAGTATTGTAATCGCTAAAATTTTCGATATCGGAGTTGTCACCGGGAACTATCCGTTTTTGCAGTCCTTGAGTCCAAAAAGTTGTTTTTTATGCAAATGTCGTGTATGGTGTGTGTGTGTTGTGAACAGCATAGCCAAAAACGGCGATGACCCAAATGAAGCAGCTACCACGGAAATGTCTCTGATGCTTTCCAGCTCTGCGGAACCAACCACCACAACAAATATAAAATTTGTCAATTATAATTTTGAGAACAGGAGTAAGAGAAAGTTGTGTTAGTGTTTCACACCAGATTTTTACTTTCTCTTTTACTCCTAGTAAGAGGAAGTATTGTAATCGTGTCAAATTTTCGATATCGAGTTTTCAGCGGAAATATCCGTTTTGAGGTCCCCTGAGTCCAAAAAAGTGGTTTTTAGCAATGTGCGTGTGTGTGTGTGTGTGTGTTGTGTGTGGGTGTGTCTGTGTTTCTGTTGGTCACCTGTCAAAATTCCTCAACCGGAAGTACCACTTTACTTAGTGTTTTTTTTACGTTTTTGCAATTTTCTCAAAAATGCCTCCAACGATTTTCTTCAAACTTGGTATATCATCTACACATACAAAGAGCTACAACTTTTATTTGAAACATTTCTCTGGGAAAATTCATTTAAGGCCACTTATGGGGGAGGGTGGGGTTCGATATTGGATTTTCACTAGAAATATCCGTTGTGAGGTCCCCTGAGTACAAAAATGAGGTCCCCTGAGTCTAAGAAAGTGGTCTTTAGCAAATGGTCTGTGAGTCTGTGTGTCTGTGCGTCTGTGTATGTATGTGAACAGCATAGCTCAAAAACGAAAAACCGTAGAAAGTTGAAACTTG